>PVJO010022719.1:0-27517 GCA_004026905.1 Hystrix cristata | reverse complement strand
AACGTAGTACAGAAACTAAACTGACAAGCCACAAAGTGAGCAAAGATGTTTGGGAATATATAATGATGAAATTAGTATCTACACTGCACATGATTTATATTAATCAATAAATTAAAGACAAAATATTCAATAGAAAAGTTGGCCAAGTCTGAAATAAACAGCTCATAAGAGTAGAAATCTTAATGGTCAAGAAATGTTGAAAGATAGTCTTCTCACAAACCATCAAAGAAATGCAAACTAAAGCCACAAAGAGGTGCAATTTTTTTATCCAAATATTTGGCAAATAATAAAGACTTAGAATATCAAATGCTGACTAGGATTTCAGACAGCCATTGCCCTTAAACACTGAACATTTATTGGGATTGTAAGTGGATAAAGCAATGTTGTAAAACAAGGAAATTGGCATTTTCAACTTAGAGTGAAAATGTTCAAATTTGGAGACCCATTGTTTTCACTCACAAATATTTATCCTAAAGGCAGTTTTGCCCAAGTACACCATGAGTTTACACAGTAATATTGATAAAATGCCTGGTAATAGGGAAAAATCATAAAGGAAGCAACTAAAGTCCCCATTAAGCATGAAATGGCATTCTTCCACCGTATCTTTTCACTATTTGTGCATATCATGGGAATAAAGTATAACTACATGAACAATGCAGATACTTCACAGAGTACAACATGGAATAAACAGAGCCACTATAAGAGGACTGACAGAAATGAGATTCCATTAGCATAAACACCAAAAGCACACAAAATGAACACTATCTATTATTAAGAAATGAAAATATACATGATATGTTAAACCATGTGTATGTAGAGATAAATAAGGGAAGCAACATAATAGTTGTCTCTAAAAAAGAAGAGAAAATGTGATGAGTGTGTGCATGTGGTGGGCTTTGGAAATACTGTGTGGTGGTTTGTTGTACCGTTACTCCATATAATGTGTGCATATTTTATAATAAATGTTATATAGTCAGTATGTATAGTATATAATTATGATTAATGTGTGTTTTCAATATTTATTTTAAAGACATATTGAATGATGAATGAATTAATTGCAGGACACTTTGCACTGGAAATCACAGCCTTATGAATTTTCTTTCACTAAGTATCTGACTAGTGCTATTAGTAACTATTAAAACTGAACCATTATTCTGAGCCAGGTACTGAGGAAGCACATTATATATATTATCTCATTTAGTTTCATGAATCTTTTCACCCTTTCTCCTGTCATATAGAAAAGAAGACCAGACACATAGAGGTTAGGTGCATTACAAAGGCTACACTACAAAGCTCCCTGGCCAATGAAGTTCTACCCGCTGTGCCTTTCAGCCCACCAGGCCTTAGCTTCCAGTAACCCACATGATACTAGATGCTCAATATGTACTCAGTAGTCACTGGGCTGACCATACGATTCCTACTGCCAAGAAACTTGAATAATTAACTCAAGGACCTTCTGAGATGAAGGTCGAGAGTGTACCCCTGCAAGTGCCAGCTGATAATTAATAAACAACATTGGCGGGAAGGATGTGAAACATCTTAGACACTCTGAATAAGCCAACTCCAGATGGGGAAGCCAGAATAATACATACACGTGTGGAACATTCTCCAAGAGAATTATTAAAACATGTCTGAGGCTGCTACTGGGGGAAGAAGTAGAGGGAACCAGCAGACATACAGAAAGTGAGCAACAGTGACTTTCTCTTTCTCTTTCTCATCTTACTTACATATCCATCCTACTCTGCCATGTTTCATTTATTTATTTAAATAAATTTATTTGTTCATTTCTATAAGATGAGAAAACTGAGCTCTGATATGCTTTCTGATGCATCCAAGGGCACCCCCTCGGACGTAGGATGAGACCCGCATGTGAATCCAGGTCTGTCCCTGAATCCATCTTTCTTCTGCCAGACTACATGAAGGAAGTACAGCCCAGCCTCGGCTCTGTGTTAACCTTCCTGGGGGTAATATGTGGAGGGTTCTATAGTAGCCCCAACAGCTCTGGCATCAAATAAACCAGTTTGAATTCTGGAAAGTTCATGCTTGATCTTAATCATTCTCATTCAGAAATCACAATTAATAACAACAACGAAGTCAACCTTTAAAAGACTGTCATGGTGATTCCATAGCATACCAGAGATCTTGGCATCTACTTGACAGCTAGGCATTTCTATGCAAGATGTGTGTTCTTTTACATCCTGCTTTCTTTTGGTAGGAGATTGGTAAGCTGGACTTGGATTTTCCACTGAGGAGCTGAGAGGACTTGGCACACTGATCCCCTCCTCTAGGCTTCTGTTTCCTCAAACGCACCAACAGTAGACCAGAAGACCTTAGGAAGGACAGAGGCCAAGGAACTACAGTGGAACAAGCTTCAGACGTCATCATCCCATGAAGCAGTGAAAGCCGAGAGTGGGAAAAATGAATTTTTCTTGGTCTATTCTCTTCTGAAATAACAGGAATCCTGACCCTCACCACCCACCTCGCTGGGATCTGGGACGGATTAATGGGACATAATGTGCAGTGCTCTGCTGAGAGCTATTACTGCCTTCCAGGGGGAAAATTCCCATTGTTGCCAGCGAACAAGGCTGACAATTTGATGAGGTGTGAATATTTTTAGTGTAACAGTATGTAAACACGGCTTTTTTTCATTCGAGTCATCACTTACACACACACCCATATGCATTTTTATGAGGCCATTTCTTCATGGCTGTAAATATTCTGGGCTTGCCCTTTTCCATGAGCTTGAAGAATGTGCTGACCAGGGGCCCAGTCAAACCTCTAAGCTGCTTCCAAGGCTCACCACACTCTTTGGGAGAATGTTAATAGGCATATTCGCATTTTGTACCAGTGTACTCACTTTCCCTCCGGCCCATACAAATTGTACACTGCAAGGCCAGAGGGAAAAGAGGTCTCTGTGGGAGAAGTTTCAGCTATTTCCTAGTGATAATAAGGGGCAGCATTAAGATTACTAAGATATAAAAGAAGAAAAAGGCAGAATTCCTGACTAAATTAGGTCACTGCCACCTTTTCTTATACAGAAAAAAAAAGTCTTCAAATTGATACCTTTCAAGAAACACATCCACAATTCATTCATTCATTCATTCATTCATTCATTCAACAGGGGCATACTGGGTACTGGGTCCAGTTTCTGCACAGTGCACTAGGGAAAAAAGTGAATTCAACCTGGCTCCAGTGTCACGGTGATCTTATTAGTGAACAGCTTGACAAACACACAATGACAACTCAGTGGTAAAGGTGCTATGCACAACTCATCTTCCATCCCATCCCTCTGCTCACCCATGTCCTGAGTTGAACCTTCCTCTCTAATGCCTGAGAAAGACGCGGTTTACCTCCTGTTTTCTCTGCATAGTACCACTGGCAACTGCTTCTGCTTCTGCGCTTCTTCTATCTACTCCACCCGCCACTCTGTAGCTGGTCACATATCAAACCTGAGGATCGTGATGTGTGGGCCCCATTCCTACCTTGCTGGGTGGGCCTGGGCAAGAGGGTGAATGAGAGGCAGTCGAGCCTTTGTTCTGTTGCCCCGATGCTGCATTTCCATGGTATCGGCACACAAAGACACACACACATCCAGTGCCACTGAAGAATGACTCGCGTAGGGGAGAGAGAATGTGAATCCATGCACTAAAAGTAATAAATCCTGCCACATCAACAGCCAAAACATGCCCAAACCAACCACTTCTCACTGTCAATGAGATCAACCTAATCCCAGCAACTCACAGTGATTTGTAATTTGACTAATGCAATAGATTTCTAATTGATTTTCCAGACTCTACTTCTCCCACTCCAAAAGTCTATCCTCTCAACCACTAATCTGTTAAAAAAAATATTCTGTATTTATTGCATGAACCCTCCATTACTGCTGTTTACACTTAAAATCTAGAACCTTCACAATGGTCTTTAAAATGTAGATTCTCCCAGCTTGCTTCAGTATCTGTCTTACTTTTCACTTCCTTACTCTCTGGATCCAAACCACATAGTCCTCTCTGTACCTTGAAGGTGCTCAGCTTGTTTACACACCTTTCGGTTTATGCACTTGCTATTTATTTTACTGTAATCCACCACTTCAAGGTCATTGCTTGATTAGCATTTTTATGTCATATCTCTACTCAAATGTTCCCATTTCACCACCCAGATTATCCTCTACCACATATGGTGCTCTCTAAAAATACACAATTTTAATTCTTGTATAATTGTTATAATGGCCTGAAATCACTGTGCACAGATCTTTGCATTTGTATTTTTTGTGTGTCTCATCTCATCACATTTCTAAGCCACGGTAGGAAAAGCATCTGACTGCCCTACCTGGCTCCTATCTCAAAATCCAGCACAATGCCTTCCAAAGGTGAATGAATGTCCAAAAAAATGAATGAACGTCCTAATAATACAAAGGCAAAATATAAGACATGTTGACTGTTCACATATGCAGGCTACTCACCAATCTACAGGCTCCTACTCCACCACTGCTGCCTTCTTCCAAGGCCCACAGTAATCTCTGAATCTTTCCCACAAGAGTCGGTCAGGATCTGGAATCCATGCCCTGCCAGTGCCTGGCCCTTTGCTCTATCCCCAGACGCTCCAGGAGACCCAGCATCATGCAACAGCAACAGTCCATCTCCTAAAGGCTGTTTCAAGCCAAAGTTTCAGTAAGATCTTCCAAGGTGGGCTCTGACTGTTAAGTTGATAACAGTTCAGCCCCTTCGAATTCTCTTCTAATGAGCAAGGTACAAACGCTATGGTGTGAATATTTGTGTTTTCCCCCAACTCATAGGTTTAAATCCTATTTACCAAGGTCATAGTTTTAGGAGATGCAGCCTTTGGGAGATGATTCATTCAAGATGGTGTACAGCATTAGTGTTTTTATAAAAGAGGCTTGAGAGAGACTCTTTGCCCCTTCTACCATGGGAGGACTCAGCAAGCAGGTGACCATTTCCAGGCTTTCACCAGGGACCAAACCAGCTGGGACCTTCAGCTCTTACTCCTCAGCCTGCTGAAGTGCAAGAAATTCTTACAACCAACCAAAACAAACTAAGATGTCCTCCCATTCTTCTTACTCGTCAAGCAATCAAGAAACTACACACCGTACTTTGCAGGGATAAGGTTCCGTTTTCAAGCACAGTGTAGCCTAACGCCATCCCAGATGAGGGAGGACATTTTTCTGGCAGCAATAATGTCTGCGCAGGTGCTAATGGCCCTATTTATTTTAGCATCTTCTAATATGAGAAGAGCAGTGGTCACTTCCTTTTAGATTATGTGCTGTGTCTTTTTGGATTTATGAGAAACAAAGCTCCGTACAAAACCATCTACTACCATTGACCAGCTGTTAGTACCAAGAACTAATAGAAGATTCAAAACCTATATAGCTATTTATTTTCTTTTTACTCTTTGGTCGCTTCTTTGGTAGATTGTTTTCCTGAAGTCTCTAGACAGAGAAAAGGGGCTTTGTATGAATTTGTCCAAGCTAGAGTGGGGTTCTTTTCCCAGGGAGGGAATGTTCTTCCGGGTACAGGGGGCAGTGGCGAAGGGAGTGCTTTGACTGCTCAGTGAGAGGACCGGGACCCAGCCCGGAGTGAGAGTTTGGCGTATCAAAAGAGGGAGCTGGAGGTTTGAGGAAGTTTCCCAGGCAGGTGACGCTGGAGTCCCCTCCATATAGTGAGTACAGTTTCCAGGTAAGAAAGGAAGAAGAGAATTTCAGAAGATCAGTATAGACAAACGCCTAATGGCAAGCAAGAAGATGAAACATTCCGAGAACCCAGGGATTTCCACGGAATTGAAAGGAGACCTGAGGGCTAAGTGGCAACAGAGTGTCTGGTGAGGTGAGAACAGCCCACCTCGTGAGTGACCTGGTGGGCAACACACTGATCACTGTGCACATTTCTCTAAAAGCAGGAGAGTGAGTGGAGGGTTTTTTTTTTTTTATTAGTACATGTTTGTACTAATAATGATCATATTCATTCTGTGGGATGTGAACATGCACATAACATGTACAAATTCTTTTATTTAGTCTCTTTTCCCTTCTTTCCCTCCAAACCTTCTTTCCTTCCCCACTTTATTTCCATTTTTTTTCCTCAATCCTTTTTTTCCCTTAAATCCTTTCTCTCTTCCTTCCCTCCTCCCCTCATCTTTAAGTAGAACAGAATGGAGATAGGCACCCTGGATTCTACTGGACAGACACCTCTGTTGTGGCAATTTTTAAGCCCAGAGCTGCTCGCCAGATACAGGGAATAGTAAACACAGATCTTTACCTCAAAAACAAATATCTGTTCTTTATGACAGAAGAGACCTAATTTTAAGTTCCCAGTAATTAAAATAAGCAAATGCTACTTAGGTAATGGGTTATTAATGAGATTGCCTGTGCTTCTGAATGTCTTGTTGAAATAGATCTTGATATTTAGAGGGAATTTGTGGTGTCAGAGGTGACTTTTTCTGCCTTACGCAAGACTGTTGATCCTTATCCAAAACAAATTGAAGGCTTCAGGCTAATATTTAGATAATAAACCTGGCATTTTCATTTTTGAGGTTATTAATCATTTGCTGCATACAGTTTATGTTTAAAAAAATATGTTCGTCCATATTCTCCACATTCACACTCCAAGGCATCTAAAAAGTGTGAATGTTGAGCCAGCACTCTTCCTAATAATGTCTCAGCAAACCAAGGAAAGAAGGGATCAGTGTTTAGTTGTGTCAATCTGTCTACACTGCCACAGAGTTAAGACAGCTTGGTTGCACAAATAGGAAACATAGTGATAAAGAATAGAGTATCAAATGCTAAATGTTAGAAACCCTAACAAATAGAGGAATAAACTCAAGCCAGAGACCTAAGCCCCTGTGTGCACATAGATTGGCTCTTGGGTGTGTTCAATGTGTTGGACAAATTCCTTAAACTCCCTGACGTCTTCTGGGCTGTGCAACTAAAGCCAACATGAAGCCAACATGAAGTCTTCCTTCAATTCTGAAAGTAGGTATTAATATTACTCTTATCATTACTACCATTACATTGCTATATTAAAAATTAAGAATTGTTCTTGGAAGCCAATTTTATAGCATTTGTGTTACAAGCAGGAATTTGAGATTTGTCTCATGTTATCTTTAGTAGGTGTCTTAGTCGGTTTCACGTTGCCACAACAGAGTACCTGATGCTGCAAAATGTATAAAGAACAGAAATTTATTTCTTACAATTCTGTCAGCTGGGAAGCCCAAAAGTAGATTTCAACAAAAAATAAGTTTCTTTAAAATAAAATAAAGTAAAATAGTCATCTAAAATAAAAACTTTTCCAACCTGACAACACAAGTACCTGCCTTCATTGTCCCCATTTTCTTCTTCTTTTCAAGAAATGTTAACCGGCTCTCAGGTGCTAGTCATAGAATGGACCGAGCTGTGGACATGACTCTCATGGAGCTTCCACTACCCCAATAACCAGATTTGTATTTCTCAGAAAGCTTTAGTGAGTGCTGTGAAGGAAAAGTACTAGGAAAATACAAAACACAATAATCTGACCTCTTCTGGGAAGTCAGGGTAATTTTTTGCTATGGAAGGTACTTAAACTCCAACTACTACAAAGGTTGTGTGTGTGTATGTGCATGTGTGTGTGTATGTAAAACACTTCCAGGAAAGTGTAACATCACATGTAAATATCATGAAGTAGAGGGACAATGCTTCTGAACATTTAAAGAATCAACCACTATTCAACAAATGTTAATGGGCACTTACTTTGTTCTAGAACTTTCAGGCAATTTGAAAAAGCAAAGGCAATGCATCTAATCTTAAAAATGCATAAAGATAACACTAAAAAGTATAACTAAAAGTCATAAAGAAATTGAGATACAGCAAAGACATATTACACTCTCACTCTACAGCAGATAGTGCTGTAAGCATATTACCCAGTGCATTGTTTCATTTTTGTGACTAGTATATAAAAGAAGTTCCATCTTTAATCTCAATATTATAAATGAGAATACCAAGGCTTAGGGATATAAAGTAAATTGTCCATGCTGGGACATACGGTAAATGATGAACATTAAATATAATCACAGAAATATTGTGATTTGAAGATATTCCAGCTGCATGGAATATATTTTCATTCACAAAATATTTATAATCTATTATATGCCAAGGATACTGGTTCTAAACTTTGCCTTCAAGTTTACACTGTCAATTCCAGTGAAGGACACAGATAGTAAGATAACACATCAATACACTAATCAATTTTACCTACAATTTAAGTGTAATAAAATACACCATTAAGTGTGAAATTAAATATTTTGACATATAAATATGGTCACGAAAATACCACTACCTCATGATTTAGAACATTCCTATTGTCCAAAAAAGCAGTCTGATGTCTACTTGCCCAGAATTTTCTATGCTACCCCCAGCTCCTAGCAACCAGTATTCCGCTCACCATAGCGTTGCCCACTCCCCTACTTTTGGACAATTTCATATAAACAGAATCCTGCAATACAGAGTCTTTGTGCCTAGCTTCTTTTTCTTAGTATAACAATTTTGAGAGTTATCTATGTGGCATACATTGCTAGTGCTTTCAATAATGAGCATTTTTTAATTGAATAAAGACAAAAATTTATTTTTCTATCTACCAGATAATGGAGATTTGGGCTGTGTCCGGTTTCCAGCTATTATGGACACAGCCACTGTGAATAGAAAAATTTTTGTATGGACATGTTTTCATTTCTCTTAAGTAAGTAACCCAAGAGTGAGATTTTAAGGTAGCATAATAGGTGCATATTTTACTGCATACAAAATTTCCAAATTGTTTTCCAATGTGATTATTCAATTTTGAATTTCCATCATCAGTCTCTCCTCTGGATCTGTCTGTCATTCATCATCCAAATCCTTCTGCAGTTCTTCCATCTCTTCTCTCTGTTGCAGGCACCTTTGTCCTTCAACACATACCACAGGTCTAAAGGTCAGCAGGAAGTTCTCTTTGCATCCATTGTTCCTTTCCATCCATTTCTCCTCATTTGTCCTTCCACTCAGACTCCATCTGCCCCTATGGCACATCCCATCAAATAACCCTGCCTTCCGTAACAGGTGTGTGTGGCTCTTATCCAGCCCCGCTAATCATAGCCCTTTCCCTGGTGAAGAGGCCAGCACATGCAGCCCGGTCTTCTTCTCTGCCATTATTCCTTCACCATGTGCTGCTTTACTCAATGGATGTGTTCAGAGGGCTTACTTTATATCATGGACCATTTAGCTGCTGGCCTCTAGCAGAGGACTAAAAGAAAAATTCCAACTGCCATCTAGTTTGCATTATATTGAGGAGATATACGCACACATATATCTTTAAGCAGACATTCATATAGATATGTATACGTACACTATGTCATATGTATACACATGTGTATGTGCATTCATCTACGTATACATATCAAAATTTAAATTTATCAATACACATATCCACATACTTGCAGTTATATGATATATAGATATTCCTCATAACGACCTACCTGTTTAATGACTGTTCTGATTTAAGGCACACTGCTCAGAGTTAGAATCCATCTTTTTTGTACATCTTGTTGATAGATCCTCAGTGTCTTTTCGTGCATATACCTTGCATATACAATACAGTGTCTGCCCCTGGGGTGTGGTCTGTATGGCCACTCCCTGGATCTTAACTATCATTACCAACAGTCGCTCCACCTCCAAGATTTGATTTTAAGCACCTCACTCTATGACTGCTTTGTTATAATTCCCTCACTATTTAGTTCATGATCTCCAATGTTGGCCCCTGGTGAAATCCAGTCCATTGACCTCACAACAATGTTCTTACTATTCCGTATTTTTCCGTGTGTCCCTTCCTTACCCTGCAACGACTCCGTGTCCATTATTGTACAGAAATTCTTCCTTGCTCTTTCTGCTCACTTTTCCCCTGCCATGTTCTATATCACCTTGGTCCCAAGGAAGTCTAACTCTCTGATACTTTGATATGACACCTAAGTACCAAAATCGAGCCAGTAAAACTCTCTTTCAATTTGTGATTACAGATTTTGAGTGGCCACTCCACACTAGTTAACAACCTGACTTAAATCCTTAATAAATGTACTTTATTTCTCTTCAGGATGATTATTTTATATCCACACATATATTCTAAAAAATATGAAGTCTCCCTTTCTACCATGCTTGTCTGTTGACTGTATATCTCATTAAACTGCAAAAGCATTTGCAAATATGTTTTCATTCAGATGTGTTCCTCCTCATCCTAAAACCATATCCACTACCCTGTCTATATGTGCACCTGTATGTTTTGACTCACCTCTTGTTAAAGTGGGTACACACCCCTGCTCCTGTGTGTCTTAGTTCATTTTCTCCTACTGTAATAGAATAGCTGAGACCAGGCAATTTATAAACAGTAGAAGTTCATTTGGCTCACAGCTGAGGATCCAAGAATATCTCAGTGGTCTCTGGCAGGATCCTTCATTCTGTATCACCCCATGGGGAAGGGCAAGCGAACTTTGGAGAGAGAAAGAGGAAGGGTGTGTGTGAAATGATTCATTACTGAGAGCTTATTCCCACCATAACTGACCTATTCCTGTGTTGATGGCACTAATCCATTCATACTAGCAGAATCCTCTAACCTAATCACCTCTTAAACAGCCCATCTCTTACTACTATAAGCATGATAGTCAAATTTCTTGGAAGGTACACTCAACTCATAGCACTACATGAGTCATTTCTTCAATCTGGAGTCTTGCCTTCTCTCACTTCTTAAAAGACCATTCTTCTCCAATTATGTTTTATTTCACAATCCAAATCTTTATACCTTCCCTATCTCCTAGACCAGTCACTCAGCATTCAGAGGTGCCATAACAAAACCTGTCATTCATCTTCCCTCATCCAATGTTCCTATTTAACTACTTCCCTATTTCTTTCCCTCTGCTAAAAATACAACTCCTCAAAAGAGGTTTTAGGCATAATTCCAGTTTCTTGCCTTTATTCTCCTTTTAGCCCATTTTAGATAAATATTCTTTCGAGATCATTAACAACTTCAATCTTCCCGTCTTTAGTGGACAATTTTCTTCTTCATCTGACTCCAAATATCTTAGGCATTTGACTTCATTGTTTCTCCCTCTCTCTTTAACCACTTTTTTCTTGAAGTTTCTAGGATGATACCATTTCCTAGTGTTTTGGAGTGTCTAAAAGGAATGTCTAAGGATGTAGGGTCTTTGGATTATCTAAGGACACAGTCCTCAGGATTCTTCTCTCTACTGTCCTCCTTGGCTCTCCCAGCCTATACTTGTGATGGCAAACACCATCTGTATGGTGAATCTCATCAAGAACTAGGTATCTCCAGCTGGATGTCTAATAAACATCGCAATCTCAACAAAATCATGAAGAGCATCTTCATTTTCAACCATTGCTATCACCACCCCTCAAACACACTCAAAAATAATTTTGCTCACAGTTTTCCTGTAATAAATGGCAAACTAACACAAAACACCACAGAATGAGTGCCTCAAACAAGACAGATTTATTTTTGTCATGATTTTGAAGGCTAGTTATCCAAGATGAAGGTGTTGCATGTTTAATCTCTTCTGAGGCCTCTCTCCAAAGCTGTAGAGGACTGCAGGGATCTGTATCTTTATATGATCATCCTTTGGCACACGCGCACTTTGTGTTTTTCCAAGAGTACATATTTCCTCCATGTGTAAGGATACAATCACGTTGGATTAGCATCTATCCTAAAGATTGTATTTTAACTTAAAAACTATTGAAAGACTTGATCTTCAAATTTGGTCACATCTGGAAGTACTAGGGTTAGGATTTTAATGTGAATTTGGGATTAAGAAACAAAATTCTTAATCTAATTCAGTATCTATACCCTAAAACTATACATACTGTCCCATATATTAGCATTCTCGTCACTGGGACACAATACCTGACACTCACAACCTGAAGGAGGAGAAGTTTGATTTGGCTGAAGATTTCAGGGAATTTGGTACAGGTTCGGCCTTTTCCAAGACAGGATCATCATGGCAGAGAGCCATGGCAAAGCAAGGCTGCTCACTCCATGGCAGTGGAGAAGTGGAGCAGGGAACTGTGCCAAAGAGGTTACGATGAGGGACAGAATACAGACCCTGAGATCACACCTCTATGACCCACTCAGATACACCCAGAAGTGTGCTCCTCCAATTTCCCAGACAGATCCCAAAACAATCAGACTGACGCTCCACCTTAACAGCTATACCCCATCCCTCTATCCCCCTACTTAGTATCAATAAATTTTGATCAAGATCTAAGCATATGTCAAATATGATTACACAAAATCTCCACTTCTAGAACCTAACACACTCCCTCCTTCACGCTTTCTCATGCACCTGCACTTGCTCGCACTGTACCTAGAGGGAAAGTAAATGAATGCATTTCTTTAGCGACTTCCCAATGCATCGTGAGCAAAATCCACACCCCTTACCATCAGCCCATGTGTCCCACGCCTGCCCCTGTGTTAGCACTCATGTTTCTCTCTGATCATCACCCTCCAGCCGCACTGTGTCTCTTGCTACTCTTTATACACAACAATTTACAGTCACACACCACATAATGACCGTTCCATCAACAACAGACCACATGTATAATGCTTGGCCCATAAGACCGCAAGAGGGCTAAACAATTCCTATGGTCTAGTGATGTCATAACTGTCCTCATGCCGTCCTGTAACACATTACTCATGTGTTTATCGGTGACACTGGTGTAAACAAACTTCAGTGGTGTCAGTGGTATTAAACCATAACACATATAAATATATACAGTGTATAATACTTGATAATGACTGTAAACACCTATGTTACTGGCATATATATTCACTATAGCTTTCTGTTTTAGAGTGTACTCCTTTTGCTTATAAAAG
Organism: Hystrix cristata; assembly: GCA_004026905.1. Taxonomy (NCBI): domain Eukaryota; kingdom Metazoa; phylum Chordata; class Mammalia; order Rodentia; family Hystricidae; genus Hystrix; species Hystrix cristata. The sequence goes on along the minus strand of PVJO010022719.1, from coordinate 14,633 downwards.
TGTTTACTGTAAAAGAGTATACCATGTTACACTGACTACAGTAAAGAGGAAAACAGACTTTGAGGAGTTTGGAACACTGTGATCAAGATCTCACTCACACACAGTGAAGGGGAGCAAATGTTAAGAACTGAAGGCTGCAGAGGAGTATCTGTCGGCATTTCACGTCTCTCCTCGGCCCAGGTGACAAACTTCTGAAAGACAGGACTCTGGCCTGTGACCCTTGCCTGCTGGCACCAAATCTGAAGCACGGTCTTTGCATGAGTTTACTGACCAAATAAATGAAAAGGTGGAGTTCGAGCAGAGTCTGATGGAGGGCAGATAGGGAGATGGTTGCAACTAAAGTACATTGGTGTCCAGGGTGGCTAGAACAAGTACCACAAACTGTTCCACTTATAGCAAGAGAAATTGCTTGCCCTACATTCTGGAAGATGGAAGTCCAAAACTGGGATGCTAACAGCTCTATGTGCCCTCTGAGACCCATAGACCCATAGACTTCTTCCTAGCTTCTGCTGGTCACGACCGATATTTGCATCCTGTGGCTTAGATCTGGATCACTCCGAGATCTTCCCTTGTCACCACAGGACACTGTCCCTGTGGATCTCTTTTCTCCTCTTCTGATCACACCAGTCCTATTGCATAAAGGGCTCATCCTATTCTATCCAGTATGACCTCATCGTAACTAATTACATTTACAAAGACACCATTTTCAAATAAGGTCACATTCTGGGGTATCAAGGATTAGGACTTCAACTCAACTTTTGGAAGTCAAAATTCTACAGATATTATAAAATACAGAACAAGAGGTGTGGAAAGGGAACGTGAGTCCCAGCACATCTCATCTGTCCAAAACTTTCAGAAGGATGGGATGAAACCGTGGTGCTTCAGGACAGAAGGGAAGTGAGCTTAATATGCATTCACTGACAATATCGAATTTGCAAGGGATTTTACGGTTCCCACCAATCAAACGTCAGCAGCAGCTGGTGGTGCCAGGCCAGATTTCCCTAAACAGTTTATGACTGGCTTCTCAGGGGCTGTTTATGTTTTCAGAATATTAAGCAGTGTTTAGTCACTTTCTCAGGGAGGGCTTCTCAGTGCGGTTTCTAAAAATGTGCTGAATGTGTTTTCAAGGAGCGAAGGCGCCAGAGGGCCTTTGGTGGAGCGGGCTGAGCCCTATAATCGCAAACAGATGACAGAGCTTCCTGGTTCTGACTCCAAGAAATGAGAACAGGTCCCAAATACTAGCTCACAGTTAGCCTGGGCAAAATCATCACCTTAGAAAAACTGCAGCGGATTCCCTCCAATCTATCAATTCCCCGACTCTCCAGGGGTTCAGTTTGCTGGTATTGTAAGGGACTCAACATTCCCAGCCTGGTGTTCTAGAAGCCACGAAAGGCCCACCGTGGCCTTAGATTGCCAAAAAGACCCTCCAGAGGATGATGTGCTCAGCTAGGGTGGGGCTTTGGCCCCTCCTCTCCATGTACACAAGGCCCCTAGTGAGCTCTTGTATCTGCTGGGACTGCACTGAACCTTCAGCAGAAGCTGATTCTAACTTAGATGAGGGAGAAGAGCACTTCTGGATGGGTTTGGAGGCAGTCCGCGGGACCACGGGAAAGCCCGGACAGTTTAAGGTCCACAGTATGAGGGGACCGAGGACATAATTAGGGAGCTCAGAAACCAAGGAGTTGCTCTTACTGCAGTCTCACAGCAGATGCATCCAAGAGCCCCGGGGAATCTCTGAGTCTTCGATCAGGCTTCTAATTCCTAGCCCAGCTCCCGTCCTCTGCCCTCTTGGGTAAAACAAACTATGAGAAGGCAAGAGACCTGTTAGCAGAAGCAGGGAGGGGAGGCAGCATGCAGAGCAGACAGCAGCAGCAACGGGAGACTTTGGTAAATACTGAGGCAGGATTCACTTAACATCACCCTCAGGCAGGTCCACCTGCAGCTCACCCTCCCAGGACCAGACCGGAAGACCCTCTATGCCAGCAAGTCATGAGCTCAGTTGCACACGTGTGCAACTATGGATGACGGGAGCCAGATGGAGAAGCAACCCAAAGAGAACAATGTCTGCATATGAATTCCCACGAGAGAGCCCCAACAAGAGCCAAGACGGCACATCCTCATTCTTCCCGTGGCAAGCTACCACCTGACTTAAGACACAAAGACCAGAGTATTCTGTTTGAATCCTGCAGTTTCCTATGGAATCTAAACTCTCTGGAGTGCAGCCTTCTACTCACAGAATATGTTCCAAACTCTGTGCCCACACTATACCTTGCTCAAAACTTCCCCTGCACTCGCATTACAAGGACAGGTGTCCGCATCTCCGAGTGCTCGGCAAAGGCAAGTCTTCCTGGAGAAAGTGGGAATTCAGATGATTTCTCCACATGCTGGTAACGGTGGGAGGACAGAAGGGACCATGACTGTCCAGGGGACATTCGTGAGTCACAGAACAATTTGGGGACCACGCAAGGAATGTTTGGGGGCAGAAAGGAGGCCTATTAAGGGTATTGTGTTTACTCAGAATAAGAATAAAACATGAAGTATGATTTAAAAGGTACAAATCATTTATTTAGTAATAATACTAAATGTGACTGCATTCAAAAGTAAAAGTCAAATTTCTGAATGCTTCTTCCTGAAAAGAAATCTCATCCACAAAATTAAAAGACAAATAGCAAAAGAAAAATAAATACTTGCAATAACTGTATTAAAGAATGCAAATTATTACTCTATAAAGAACCCACTCAAATAATAAAAGGAACCGTAGTACAACCCGTATAGGTAATTGCTTAGCAAATATTTATCGTATACCTACTAAGGGCTTGGTTCAGAAAAAGAAATACAAATTGCTTAGAATTACACAAGCAAAAAGCCAAACCTCACTCATTGATTTAGTAATGCAAATTGAAACAGTAAGATATTGTTATTTTTACCTATCAGACTGGCAACAATTAAAAGAACTACAAAACATGGCGTTGGCAAGATTTGGTGAAAACAGATATTCATACACTGGCAACAGGAATATAAATTGGTGTCACTTCTTTGAAGGTCAATGTAGCAAAAGGTCAATTTCTGTCCATATGCTCTTTAATTCAGAAATTCCCCTCCAAAGAATTTTCTTCCATAAATATACCCACTCATGCACTTGACAATGTAGGGCCAGGAATAATCATTGCAATATTTCTTAGTGAAGAAATTTTAAAAATAAGATGATTCCAAACTGGACATAATCTACATGGTCATAATAAGTGATTCATATGTCAATTATGGTACATTTATATAATTAAATATCATGAAACATTGTAAAGAATGACCTAGAAGACTATAAAAGGAATGATAGGCGTGATATGTACAAATATGGAAATATCTACAACATATATTAAATTAAAAGAAAAAGGCACAGAGAAGTGTTCATAGAATACTTGGTGTGTCAAGTGTGAAGGTAGGTATGTGTGGGTGTGTGTCTATTTGTGTATAGTGGTTATGTGGATAATAACCTATTGCTTTGTATTCATCTGTTTTTCTGGCTATTATGTGATATTTATGTCTTGAAATTCACTGGATTTTAAAGCTTAATTTCTTTTGGTCATTACATTCTTTTGGACTATTTTGCTTTCTCTGCAGCTTCCAAGTGCTTTTAAAAAATTCTTATGTTTGTTAATTTCAGTGTGTCAACTTGACTCGGTCACAGAGTGCCCAGATGAAGCATAATTCGTAGGTGTCTTTGGATGAAATTAGCACTGAACAGCCGGGTCTCTCAGAACAGCCCTTCCCCACGTGGGCGGAGATCACTCAATCTGTTGAGGACCTGAAGCGAACAGAAAGTCAGAGGAGGGGGGAACTGGCCATTGCTTCTCCTGCCTTCCAGCCTGAGCGAAGGCAGAGGACTTCCGCCCCAGGACTGGAATTTCAACCATCAGCCCCAGGTTTGCCAGTCCTCCCACTCAGACTCAATTACACCACCTGCTTCCAGTGTGAAGCCTCCAGTATGAAGACAGTAGACCTGGGAGAGAGTTCTGTTACAGGTCATATTTTGCATAGTAAAAAATAATCACAGCAACAAGTCTTGCATTGTGTTCGCCATGCGACAGGCTCTGGTTTAAATGCTTTTCTGTACTGCTCCTTTAAGCCTCATCACAGCCCTACAGTCCCTTCCACTGTTACTATCATGTGGCATGCCAGGAAGTGAGGCATGGAGGAGCGAGGCAGAAGGGAGGCGATGTGGAGGGGGCGGACTGGAACGTGGGTGAGTGGCTGCACAGCCTTCATCTTAACCACTGTCCCAGATCACTTCTCTGTGACCTACCTGGGTGCCTCCACCACGACTCCCCCGGGAATGGCTCCCTTTGCTTGCACTTTTGCCCCTTACTCCTTGATTTCTACATCTCATCTGCTCACCATACACTAGGAAGAGGAGGGGGTGGAGGAAGGGGAGGATCGGAACTAGACGGAACTCTGTTTGGACCTGCTCGGCCACCTGCTCCTGTTAGAACTTGAGCTGGGTATCTACAACTCTGAGTGAAGTTTCTTCATCTGGAAAAACAGAAAAAGAAGACCCGCTTTTACAGGGAGGGCAGATTAAATAAGAGACTTTCAGTGCTCCGCATGCAGAGACAAACACACAGTAGCTTTCTCAGTATATTCTGGTTCCCTCTCCTATCTCAGCTCTTCCTTCTTCATACTTTCCCCCACATACAATTATTGACTTCAGAACAGAAAGTGATAATAGAAAACTACCTCCTTGCTCCTCAAGAGTCCAACTATCACCATCCTGGCCTAGATGTTACCCCAGAGGCACTCATTTGCTCACATTCAGTAGCAAGAGATCACCTTGGTAGGTAGTTTTAGTTTTTTCTAGGATTACTATAATGAAACTACATATTCAATGGCTTAGAACAATAGATACTCAGGAGGCTGAGGCGGAAGGGTTGCAAGTTTGAGGCTACCTATACAAATTAGCAAGATCCTGTCCAAATTAAATTTAAAGGTGCAAGGGGTGTAGCTCAGTGCAGCCCTGGGTTCAGTCTCCAGTATCTTAAAAAAAGAGAGGGAGGAACACACACACACACACACACACACACACACACACACACACACACACAGAGACAGAGAAAGAGAGCAAAAGAGGAAGCTGTTAGAGTTCTGCAGGTTGGAATTCTGAAAGCAAGGTGTTCACAGGCCCATGGTTCCTTCAGAGTCTCTAGGGGAGGGCCCTTCCTCGATTCTTCCAGCTGACCTGCAGTGGAAGCATTTAACTCCCTGTTTCCATGGCCACGTGATGCTCATGGTACCCAGTCTTCACATGCGGTTTACTTCTTCTTAGAAGAATACCAGTAACATTGGTTTAGGGGCCCACCCCTGATGACCTCATCTTAACTTGATTAAATCTTCAGAGAACCTATTTCCAGATGAGGTCACATTCACAGGTAGCAGAAATTAGAGATTCAGGACATTTTTCCAGGCGACACAATGCAGCCCTTGAGGGGATGGTAAGTGTGGATGCAGCACTAGTGCAAGGAAGGCAGACAGAGAAACTGAGACACGTGCTAGGAACATTTCATTGATTTGCTCCTCACCTCAACCAGGATATGTGCTCTGTGAGGAGGAAGACTACGAAACTGGCCGAAAGTATTGAAGGAAACTCTTGCTTCTCTCTTGGTATCTTATCATAAATCAGATCTGCTCCATCTCATTTGGTTTCATCCTCCTCGTGCCCCCAGGAGTTTAAAAATGCAAAAGAGAAGCAACATTTGTGAATAATTAAACAACTTTCTGCAGGTAAAGTTCAGGGCTAGAATTTGAACTCAGCTTTGCCTGGCTCCTGTGAACAGACAAGAACCACTAAAAGAGAAGCCTACTACAGCTTTCAGTGTTGCACAAACCTAAGGAATTCAATTACAATAGTACATATCATTGTAGATCTCTAATTACAATTTGCCACCTGGAAAAGACAATCATCAGAGGTGGACCAGCTCGCCAAGGGGATCTGGTGTTACTGACTGAATTGATGTGCTTCTTGTGACCATCCTCAACCATTCTCCTCTCTAGTGAGATCCCAACCTACATCCGGGCCCAGAGCGGCAATCCCTAAAGTGTCTATGCACCTCAAGACTCCCACAGATTGGCCACGGGGTGGAGCGCCAAGATGTTGTATGGAGACTGAGACTTTACCACACTGGGCTGTCCTTCTACAATCCTGAACCGGCTCCGCGAAGCTAAGCAAGTTACCTAACATCACTGAGCTTCTGTTTCCTCATTTGTGAAATGAGGATAATTATGGTTAGTCATAGGTTGTGGTGAAGATCAGAGTAAGTGTGACAAGACATGAAAAAAAATTGGTTACAGTGCCTGACACCAACTACAGCACATCCTTAGATCCACAATGCCCTGGGCCTTCCTGGCCCACCGTTTAGTTCACTGCACCAGATTCCTGTAATCTGATCCAAATGGAGGAAGGCATGAAGTGAGAGTGCACAGAAACCATAAAGCACAATCCTAGTGGGCTTTTACCTGAGGGTAGACATATTTCAAAACAGACAGTATAGGATATAGGAAAGCAGAGAGCCTAGTCTCCTAGAACAGCCATAATACAGTGTCACAAAGCAGGTGACTTAGCAAATTTATCTCCCAACATTTCTGGAGGTCAGAAGTCTGATATCAAAGTGTTGGCAGGGCCGTATTCTCTTTGGAGCCCCTGTACCCAGCTGATGAGGCTCCCTTGCCTCTTCTACACTCTGGTCGCTGTGGGAGTTCCTCGGCCTGTGAACAAGTGATTCCTCATCTTCAGGGGACCTTCCCCACACGGCTATCTTCTCTAAGGTTGCCAGCCATATTGGATCAAGGACTCACCTTCCTCTAGTATCACCTCATTTTAACTAATGACATAAAATAATCCCATTTCCAAGTTAAGTTAATATTCTGAAGAACTGGATATTAGGACTTTAATTTTCCCGCTGACGGGGATACAACTCCACCCATAAGAGGCCCTGTAGTCCAAACTCTGAGAGGATGGGTTGGGTTTCTAACCTCCCTTCTGGGCCCCGGGCTGTGGTCTGGCACATGAAGCCACTGAAGTGTCTTCCCAACTCTGCATTCGGTGATGTCACACTGACAGTCTGAAATCAGCCATGCTAGGAGTCCTCACACTACAGAAACCAGTACATTCTGCTCGGAGAGACTGCTGTTCCACATTTAGCAACTCACTCTTACCTTGGGGGGACACTTAGATCCCACGGGGCAGAAAAGAGCCAAGACCTGTGGGTTTCAGGAGATTAGAATGGGAAGAATGGAAAAGAACTCTCCTCCTGATCGTGCAGAAAGTCAGCTTATTTCTCCCAGAAAGTGAACATGGAAGCGAGGATGCCCTGCCTACTACTCCCCTGCCCCATGGGAAAGACCAAAGGAAATAAAGAATGAAAATGCAACATGTTCTTTATAAATATAGGACAGTCGTTTTGTTTATTTTTTTTTTCTGGAAGACACCTGTATTAATCCAGAAAAATACAAAACACCTTGAACATGGCACAGAGTGGTAGCCCAATAAACATTTGTTCAATTAAAATAGTGTCTGAATTAGAAAAAAAAAAAGAGGCAAGCTGTACCTTGCCCCCAGTTTAGTTTCCATAAGAAGCATAACCAAGTCTGGGATGTCGGCCAACTGCTAGGCCAGAGGCCTTTCTTAAAGACCACATCGGCAGTTGACACGGCAGTGGTCAGTGCTTCCCATCTGTCTCCAAGAGGGTTCTGGAAAGGAACATCAACACTTCGTTCTCTCCTTCACCTGCCTGCTTTCTCACTAACTCTGCGCTCCTGTTCCAAGCCATCCTGGATTACACCGTCAGCATTGCAGTGGGTCACCTCTCTACTCCTCCCACTCAACCATCTCTCAGTTCAGCATGTGGGTGATCCTTCTGAACACGTATTTCATGTATTTATCGCCCTGGGTCAAATCTGGAAGTGATTTCTGCCTCCCTCAAATATAAGCCAAACCCCTTTAACACAGCACTCAAGACTCTGAAGATATTGTTTGACCTGGCTCTGAGCCCGGGTAGGATCCCTTCATCCCCTCTAAACAAACTCTGAGGTCTTCTCATAAACAGGTGGGTGAGTAGCCCAAATCAGAGTTCCCCACTCTCTGTTCATTGTGACTGGTGATCCAGGAAGACCACTAAGCCAGACAAAGCCAATAAGCCTTTCCTGAGATTAAATCTTTTTTAACAGAAGAGTTCCTTTTTATTTCAAAACAATGGAAAAAAATTATCCCAACTTTTCGGTGACTGTGTTCCTCGTTGCATAGGAATTCTTCTTCCTTTCAGGACTCCTCATTCCATCTCTACCGTAAGACCGAGAACTGTAAGCAGTCTGATGGAAGCTAAGATGCAAGACAGAAAGTCAGATGCACACTGAGTCTTTAACTCTGAATGCAGTTGTGCTGGCCCGTCTCTTTTTCTGTCCATACCTACTTTTTGCCACAAAACTCTGCCCCACTTGTCCTAAACCATCTCTGGTTGGTTCTGGATTGGGAAAGAATCCTCTCTAGCAGGGCAGCCCTCATCCTCGTCCCCAGCTTGTCGCTCCGGCCTTGCCCACCTCTCTCCCGTGGTCTCTGTGTTGCCACACGTCTGGGCACCCAGGCGATGACTGTGCCAAGACCACACCTCCGCCCCTTTGCACAGTCTTCTGGCTCTGCCTGAGATCCCACTGCGCACGGACCGAGCAGTCGCGTTTTCCCTGTCTCGGTTAATTGTTTCTTTGTAAGATTTTGCTCTGACTTTTCCGGGGTAGATAAACTTCAAATGACAAATGTATAAGTTCACTGCTCTAGCTTCTTACCTGGTGTGTGACATGGTTGGGAACGTACTGTGTGCACAGTAAATATTTAGATATTTTGTTGAAGAAATAAATGCACTTATTTCAAGATAGGAAAGAATGTAGTCATGATAAAAGATCACAGACTTTGATACCGTAATCTTGCTCTGAGAACAGTCACTGAGCTTACAATTTCCAAAGGCCCAGGCTGGTTGGGGGCCCCGCAGACGGTGGGTGGCCAGGAAAAAGGTATGAGTGACTTACCCTGTAAGGCTTCAGGGCCTGGTGAGAGCCCCAGAAGACTTTAAATTGGGGGCACTAATCATTTTCTCTGTATCCTTATGGAAAAATAATAAATCACTATTGATAAGAACAGCCAATATTTATTTATCTCTTACTAAATTTAAAACGTATTTATGTCATTTAATCCTTAGGGAAAAAACCTATATTGAAGATGACTGTGATCAATGAATGATATATGAGTGTATGGAAACATTAAAAAGAAACCAACTATGTCATTTAATATGTGTGCCAATAAATACTATTTTAAAAAGAACCCTTTATCAAAGGTATACAGTTTTCCCCTCTTTTAAAGCCTGGCAAGTTAGGAATCAGGGCTGATATTGACTCACTGAGAAGTCATGGCAGTGGGCTTCAGGAAGGAACTGGGCCCCGGGCCATCTACAGTGGCCTCTGCTTAGGAGACTGGGGCAGGCCCCATGCTCACGCTAAGGCCAGCAGGGTGCAGGGCTGGGGCTGCCACAGAGCAGATGGTGCCATGCGAGGCGGGCATGTAAAGGAAAAGGGACGGGATCCAGGCTGAGGGCAGTGGGGAGCGGGGACACTGGAAAAGACCAAGGGGGCTGAATTCCAGAGGATGAGTAGGACTTAGCCAGGAGAGGAAGCAGAAGTATGTAGAGAGAAGAAAACAGGAGAGCATTCTCCACAGAGAACATAGCACCTCCAGGGGACTGCAGACAACACTGAACATGACTGGGTCACTAACAGACACCAAAGAAGATCCGGATTGGAGGTAGGGAGTCAGAAAGGAAAGGAGGGGACCATGAAGAAGCCAAAAGTTCTGACCATCCTGAATATTTTTTATTGACAGTTGATAACTGTACATATTTACAGAGTACTGCATGACAATTTGATGGATACATACATTGTATAATGATCAAATCAGGGTTATTAACATTTCTACCTCCTGAAACATTAATGATTTCTTTGTGTTGGGTGTCTATGAACTACCTCTCCTACCTCTTTATAAAATAAATAATAAATTTGTAATTACAGACATTCCACTGAACTGTAGAATACTGGGACTTATTGTTCCTATCTACCTGTATTTTTGTACCCGGTATTCAAATTCCTTCTCTGCTCCCCTCTTTCCTAGCTTCTATTAACCACTATTCTACTCTTCATTTGCATAAAATCAAATCTTCTTGCTGCTCTATATAAGTGAGAACATGTGGTATATATCTTTCCATGCTTGGTTATTTCACTTGACATAATATTTAGAACCAGTATACCATGGTGTCCTGAGCATGGACTTTGGAAGTAGACGTACCTGGGCTACCGTAGCCTGCAATCTCCGGAAAGCAGGTGGAAGATAGAGACCCCTGTAACAGTTTCTTATTGTGTACCCCAAACAGTAGGAGTGAGAAGAAAGGAGAGAGAAATAATAAAGGAGGGTGGCCCAATAAAAGATGTATTACCTGTTTTTTCCATATTTTCAATTTACACTGCCACTAAAGTATATAAGAATTCTCCTTTACCTGCATCCCTTCCGTGATATGCTGTTTTTGTCTTTTTTATCTTAGCCATCCTAACAGGGGGAAGTGATATTTCATTGTAGCTTCGATTTCAATTTCCCTGATGATTAGTGAGATTTAGCATTTTTTCCTTATAACTTTTGGCCATCTGTATGTCTTTTTTTTTGAAAGAGTCTATTCAAATCATTTTCTTATTTTTAAATTGGGTTATTATCTTGTTTTTGCTATTGAATTCCCTATATATCTTCAAAAGAACTGTAACCAGTACTACATATGATCCAGCAATCCTAAAACTGGGTATCTATCCAAAGAAAATGACATCAGCATTCCAAATAGACACGTGCACTTTCACATGTATTATTTCAGCATTATACATAATAGCTAAGGTATGGAATCAACCTAGGTGTTCTTTGATAGATGAACACATTAAAATACTGTGATACACAAAAGACTACTATTCAACCACAAAAGGATGAAATCCCACCAGTTGCAATAACATGGATGGGAGTTAAGATCTTACGTTAAGTGAAATAAGACAAAGAAATACAAAGAAGTGAAATAAGACAAAGAATATATTTCACCCACATATACATGTTTTAAAAGTTGTTGTCACTGAGGTAGACAGTAGAATAGAGGTGAGCAAAGGTTGGGAATACGGGTAGGGCTAGAGAGATATTGGTTAATGGGTACAAAGATACAGCTGCGAGAAAAAGTTCTCGTGTCCTACAAGACAGTACGGTGACTCTAGTTAATATATTGTACATTTTGAAACATCTAGAAGATTTTGATTGTTCCCAACACAAGAAAAATTATAAATGTTTAAGTTGGTAGTTGTGCTAATTATCTGAATTAAATCATTACACATTGTACATATATATCAAAATATCACACTCTACCCCATAAATATGCACAATTATACATTGGGATTTTTAAAAGTATGGTCAATTTGACTGTCTCCTGATCCTGTCCCCGAAGAAAACATATAAACTATATGAAACGCAGCCTGTCCCAGGAAGGCTCAGTCCACCTGGTGCCGTGACCCTCTGATCAGAGCTTTGCCTCATGGAGTGCTGACCCTCTGTCCCTTCCGGTCTGGGTGTGTGCAGGTGACACGGGCGCTGCGGAGTTCAGCTCAACAGGAAGACATCGAGGATGCCTGGGACAAGGTGCCTCAGACCACATCTGCCTCCAGTTGGTGAACTCACTAAGTCACCTGCTCCAGCAGCCCCTGCGACAAGAGGCAGGTGAGGCCAGGAGGGCCTAGAAAGGCACAGAAGCCTCACGCACTCTCCCATCACTCACTGTGTGTTATTTCTTGTGGGTGATTCAGTTTTCTGTGAGGAATATGGGAATAGTGATGGCATCTAGCTTATGAGATAATTCCAGTATTTAGGAGAGTCCTTGCTACACAGAAAACGTTCAGTGACAGCTATTTTATTCCTGTCATCCTCATCAATAGCAATGGCATGGGACTAACTTATTGTTGATTTTCACTTAGAATTATTGCGGATTTTTCACCTACTATTATACACACAGTTGTTTAACACACAAAACAAAGCACAAGTAACCTTGTTCTAAAATGTGACGCTGCATTTTTAAATCCCTTTGGTCTCTCTTCTTGGAATCAAAGTGATCTCTGTTCTCTCTCTCCCTCTTGCCCGCTTTCTCATCCTGACTGGAAATGCACTGTGAAGGAGGAGCCAGAAGACACACGCTTTAGTTTCATCCTTGTACACAAACTCTGCGCTCCATTTGCTCCAGCCCACAGAATGCATTGATTGCAGGCAGGCAGAGCGCCTCGCCCTGGGGACAAAGATCAATGAGGCTCAGCCTTCGCAGAGCTCACGGTCAAGTAGGTGGATGCGGACTCTAAAGCAGCTGACTGTGGGGTCAGGCGATAAATTCCTGGCACACATTACAAAGAACCCAGGGGCCACCAGGGCCTCTCGTGGGGCCTCTGGGATATTGATTTCCTCGTTGGTTAAAAGAATGCACTAAAGTGTATTCCTGAGAGCAAAAAGTAGATTCTAGTGAAATTGAGACAGTTTAAGTGATGGACAAACAGAATGTTAAATTATACTTAGTTTTGTGATGAGAGAGTTACTCTCTTCACAGTCTTTTTTCTTCAGAGAGACAGCAACTGTGTGAAACTTGTTCATCTTCATTTTTTTAATAGATTTTTATTTTTAACATAAAAAGAGCAGGACAAGGGATGCCTCGTATCAATAACTAATTGTAATTTTTAAAATTTTTCATTGTATCTATTTTAAACTAATATATACAAACCCAAAATAGTATATATTAATGGTGTTTTATACATGTATACATTGTGTAATGCGTAAATCAGGTTAAATATGTCTACCTCTTCAACGACTTATTGTTTCTTTATAGTAAAAACTTTCAAAGGTATTTCTTCTAACTTTTTGAATTGTAAAATATAGTATTGTTAGCTAAGGCTACACTACTGTAGAATAGCACACCACAACTTCTTGCTCCTATCTAATAATAACTTAGTATCCATCAATTGATCAACGTTTCCCTACCCCTCCCTCCACCAGATTCTTCCCAGGCTCTGCTAAGTACTCCCAGGCTCTGCTTACTCTCTAAGATCAAAACTGCTTGGCTTTAGATTGCACATATATTCAAAGGAAGTGAGATCAGTATGTCAAAGGGATATCTGCACTTCCTTTTTATTGCAGCACTATTCACAATAGCCAAGAAATAGAAACAATATCAGCCAATGAATGGATAAAGAAACTGATACATATGAACAACAGAATACTATTTAGCCATAAAAGGGATGAAATCCTGTAATTTGTGACAAGGAGGGTGCCACTGGAGATCATTGTGTTAAGGGAAATAAGCTACATACAGAAAGACAAGAACTGCATGATTCTAACTCATATAAAATCTACAAAGTTGATGTTATAATTTTATCAATCTCTTATTTTACTTTATTTTATTTAGTTTTCTACAACTTTATGAAAAAAGTTACTCCCTAGTAGCAAATATCAATATTTTTATTTTGGCTATAGTTAAGTTTAAAAGGCAACAACTTAAAAGCACATCATGTAACAACAGTACCAATGGCATATAAAAATAAAGAAATAACATTTCACTACATGGTTCTTCACAAAGTAATCACTAGAGTGGATGGCGTCACATGTAAAAAAAATTGTGATCGTGGAATAAAAATAAATTTGGGAAATATTGGAGTAAGTGATTCACACGGTTCCCAACTGTTTAAATATCTTTCATCTATTACACAAAAACATATGGAAAACATTTCTAGAAAGAGTCCTTAAAGAGTTCCCAACCAGCTCATAGGACAGACTTCCCTTCTTTATGCTTCTGTGGAAAGAGGATGTGCTATGTACACCTAAGGTAACCTTTCTGGACCATAAGGTAGTCTTGACGCTGGACGCCAAGCTCCCAGTGCAGACAGGAGACTGAGATGCTGATGAATGAAGAACCAACAAAAGAGTTACAGTGATCTGCTGCTAGCCTCCTTCCTGTGATACCAAAACAAAGCTTCTTTCCAGCATGCTCCACTGTAACTGGGAGTTTCTGCCAGATGCAGCTTGACCTAACATGAAATGATGCAGGATTCACTTCCTACGAAAGGGGTAATAGAAGATACATAATCTAAAATGTAGTATTATTCTATTATATAAGACACTCAATACAAATAGTAAGGACTTTGTAGGCAGGAAATCTAGTCTCGTATACTACCTGCTCTGCAAAACAGTTTGCCAACCTGTTCTCTGAACACAGACCAAGTACTGACCAAGGGCACACCATTGAGACACAAAAAAGCAAAATATTCAAGATGTTGACCTGAAATACACCTTCAGGATGTATCAGTCATCTTGTTGCATAAAAATGACTCCAAAATTTTGCAGCTTAATGCCACAAATATTTATCTCAAATTTCTGTGGATCAGGAATATAAACAGAGCTTAGCTAGCTCCTTCTAGAGTAAGACTTTTTTGTTTGTTTGAGATCAAGATAGAGGTGTCACCAGGACTACAGTTTCACCTACAGACCGAGAGAGATC
>PVJO010022718.1:0-27602 GCA_004026905.1 Hystrix cristata | reverse complement strand
GGCAGGGGCGAAGCCTGGGAGGTGGATGAGAGTGTGGCAAGCTCAGGATGGCTGAGCTGAGGGGCATGGGCCAGGTAAGAACAGAAGGGGCTGAAGACACAGGGCTAGATGTGGCAGGTCACAGTGAAGCGTTGAAACATATTTGAAATGCAACGAGAATATCGTTCGTTCCAACCACCTACTGAGCCCTTGATCCAGGCACTACATGTTCAGTGAGCCTCCTTGATCAATGAACAACATCAAAAGCAATTATCAAGATGGAAGTACAAGAAGCAGTGTTTAGGTTTGGATCTCAAATAACCCTCAGTGATTCACTCTTGAAGGTTTATCTTCAGCTGATGGCACTATGAGTGGACACAAAACCTTCAGGAAGTGGGGCTGAGTTGGAGGAAGTCAGTTCACTGTTGGCCTGCCCTTGAAGGGGATATTGAAGGACAGGGAGAGAGGAGGAAGGGGAGATGGAAGGGGAGAGAGAGTGAGAGAGCGAGATAAAGAGATTTAGATTTTCTTCCTCTCTTTGCTTCCCAGTTGCCCGGAGGCAAAGAACTTTGCTCCATCACATGCTTCCTGCCATGATGTTCTCTCTCATCACAGACCAAAAAAGACTGGCAAGAACAATCATAAACAAAAATCTCAGAAACCACAAGCCCAAACAAACCTTTCCTCTTTGAAGATGACTTCTTCAGGTATTTTCTCACAGTGAGGGAAAGCTAAGTAGTTATTGAAGATATTCTTGGCTATAGGTTTGTCCTGGACTGTCTGTGAAAATCTCCTGGATTGAAGGCTTGATCCCCAATGCAGCATTGTTCAGAAGTGGGTTTTGGGGAATTGACTGGATGAAGCGAAATCTGAACTCGTTAATGGATTGGTCCATTGATGTGTTCATAATTGAATGGGCTACTGGTAGGGGATGAAAATTTAGGGGGACCTAGTTGAAGGGAGTTGGTCCTTGGTGACATGCCCTTGGGGACCAGATCTCTTCTCCTGTTAAATTCCTTGCTGCCATGATGTAAACAGCCTCCTTTTCCATATGCTCCCCCTGCCATGATGGTCTGCCTCAGTTCAAACCCAAGTAATAGAGTCTGTGGATCACAGACTGAAACCTCTGAAATTATAAGCCAAAATAAACTTTTCTTTCTTTAAATTTTCTTCAGGTATTTTGTCACGTGATAGAAAGCTGACTAACACAGTGTTCATCATAGTGAAAAAATATAAAACAGTATGTTTATGTAATATTGACAGGAAAACTGCCAAAGCTCTTTTGAGAAATATATTCTGTTAAAAAAACAAGAGAAAGGGAAGAATATCTATATCTATCTATATCTACAGAATTGGATAACAACACAAGCTTAAAATTATATGTTGATCATCTCATTTTATCTACATTAAATCCACTCTTTATATTCCACAGTCTTGAGGAGCTTCAGACATTTACCCAGAAATTTACCTGAAGCAATGCTTTTATTCTTTTCCTCCCATTTCC
Source organism: Hystrix cristata (assembly GCA_004026905.1). Lineage (NCBI taxonomy): Eukaryota > Metazoa > Chordata > Mammalia > Rodentia > Hystricidae > Hystrix > Hystrix cristata. Next base: position 26,119 of record PVJO010022718.1, on the reverse strand, counting down.
AGAACACCTCACATCTCTTCCTCAGCCTACCTGTCATGGGCCTGTGTGAGGTCTTCCTCTCTTGACGCTGCCCTACAAGATGAAATTCCATCTATAGCACTCAGCCTGGTATTTGAAGAGCATTAAGAAAGTATTTTAGTTCACAGGTATGAATGAGTGTACTTTTTATCCAAGTGACTGTTATGATATTTTGTGATGAGGGGGGTCCTTGCTGGGTCTTTAAGGATCATTGCCACGGGGCTCAGAAATTACATTCAGAGACACACCTGAAAGCTAAGGATTTCCTGAACACCCAGGTCCCAGAATGTGGGTATGACGTGGAGAGAGGATCAGATAAGGACTCGAGAGAGGATGGACTGAGGAAAGCTGCCTGTATTGGGGGTCAGAGTGCATCCTGAGTGAAAAGGGACCTGGTGCTTTGCAGTGTCTCCAAGTCAGTCATGGGAGGGGAGGAGGGGACCTTGTGGTAGGGACCAGTCTACCACACTGATGCACTCTGCTGCTTAGAAGGTGCTAACAGCCTGTGTGTGGAGGATGCTGAGGTATAGAGTAATGTAAAAATATGAAATTTACAATACAGTTTGGTCACTTACGCCCTGAAGAGCATTTGAAACAATAAATTCCCCAGAGCATAAGCGTGTGTCTATTTTAAGAGTAACCAGGCCCCACCTGCTCCGTCACAGCCTCAGGATGCCCTTAACAGCGAGCCTGGAACTCGGAGGACTGGTCAGGGGACCCTCAACCCTCTCAGCGCGGTGCAGGCTAGAACTTCATTACCCAGAAGGCAGCGGGATGGCGGCGCGCCCGGACCAGGCCGGCACCGGAAAGGGCGTGGCTGACGGCAGTGCGCCGAGCCTTGACTTCCGGCCTCTCGGGGGCTCCTGGCCCGGCCGGCGGCTGCAGTGCGGTGTGGGCTGGCCTCGGGATGGCGGCGCGTACTGAGGCGGCGCGGGTGAGTGGGCGGCGTCCCTGGCGAGGCCACCTGCCCGGCGGGCCGGGCCTGGGAGTCGCGCTCGGCTGACTGCGGGCTCCGCAGACGCGGGACCTGCGGCCCGGAGGTCGGGTGGTTTCCGCTCTGCCGGGCGGGACAGGCGGCGCCGGGTGGCACCTGACAGGAGCGGTCTGTGTTCCGGACTGGTGGGCCCCGGGTTGCCCTCGCCGTTACCTGGGTGACTCCCAGGACCTGTGTTATCTGTTAGGTTCTTAGCCTCCTCCCCTTTGTTTCTGACTGAGGATTTACTGTTGCTCCGTCTAACGTTGGCCTAAATGTCTTTGGACTCTTCACTCTTTTTCTTGTGTTCCGAATCTTTAGGGCCCTCTGCAGTGGGCTCGTTCATTTATTTGATGGTTATATAGATTCTTTTTCCAGCCCTTGCATCTGAATGCTTGTTGCTGCTCTGCCCCAAGACCTAGAGCAGCCTGGCTCTAGCACAGCAATTGCTGTCAGTAATGAGCAGATCCCTCCATCAGGGCTCCCAGCACATGCGGAATAAATCCCGCCCCCCATCCCAGGTTCTGATATTTCATTTGCTTTCTGTTTTTCCTGGTACGGGGGACCAAACCCAGGGATACTCTACCTTTTATTTTTTTTAGCATCTTTTTAGCATGTTGGTAAGTTACCCCAGGAAGCTTTAAACTTGAAGTCCTCCTGCCTCGGCCTCTTGAGTAGCTGAGATTAGCATGTGATACCGTGTCCAGTACTTCTTGGTCTGCTCTTTAGCCACCTCTGCTTCTTCGTTTGTCCCAGGCTCAGGGTGTCAGCCCGAGAGTCCTGAACTTCCCGCACTCTCTCCCATCGTGCAGCCTCTGTCCTTGCACCTTCCTTTGCTCTGGGACACTGTTCCTGATCTGTCCTACGTGCCCTTCCTGTGCGTCAAGCCCGGGACAGTCTTTTCTTGGTCACTATTGTTCTAGCTGATGCACCTTCCCCCTCTCCTTGCAATTTTGTGAGATCTTTTGTGAGATGTGTCAATCCTGCCTGGTTGTTTTTTTCCCTTTGTGGTGCTGGTGATTGAACCCCTGGCCATACCACTAAACTGCATTCTTAGCCCTTAAATTTTGAGCCAGAGTCTGCTGGGCACGAGTTTGGGACCCTCCTGCCTAGCCTCTCAAGGTGCTTGTGACTGAGTATGAGACTGTGGTTGACTTCTAAAACTGACCCGCACTTTACTGACCCTGACACGAGAATGATGGTAGCATTTACTTGTGGCAGAAGACTGGGTAAAGCCGCAGAGCATGTAAAACACTGACCTACACGTTGCGGGTCCTCCAGTCAGCACCTTGGGAGCATTTTCTTTTCAGTTCTTAGACCTACGTGGTAATGCAGGAACGATTGGGGTGTTGATTTGGAAATCGGGGCTTAGAGAAATAGCACGACATCCTTATGGTCAGCAGCTGGCAAATGGGAGATGAAAGAGAACTGACTCTGGCCCCAGTGCTGGGACCCGCATGCATAACCCTCAGCCTGTGGCAGGTGCGCCGTGAGGACCGGGGTTCAGCTGCGGCTCTCATGGTGACAATTATCGGAGTCGTTTCTCTCCATTTCTCTATATTCCAGAGCACTTACTCTCTGCCTGCCACAGTCCTCACTGATTGACGTTGTGGGTGTTTTCTTCAGTGGCTTTCCCATGAGAAGCTTTTCTCCTCACAGTTGCCTGATGTCTAAAGGCCACATCTACCACCATATTGAATCCAACACAGAACCCTAACCCTCAAGAGCCCTCAGTGATTCAGGCCTTTGTCTCTGGACTGTCACCAGCGACTGAGTGACAGGCTGTGATTTCATCCAGACACACAAGGTCCATGCTAGTGCTTCTGTTTGACTTTCTAGGTCTTGGTGACCTTCAGAGATGTGGCTGTGACCTTCACCCAGGAGGAGTGGACACAGCTGGACTTGGCCCAGAGGACTCTGTACCAGGAGGTGATGCTGGAGACCTGCAGGATTCTGGTCTCTCTAGGTAACAATGCACCTCACCCCTGGGGACGTGGCTTCCTTGATTCATGGCAGGGCAAGAAGGTTACAAGAGCTCCCTTGCTGCCTTCCCTCGGCTCTTGTAGCTTTCTGGTCCCATATCCTGCTGCCTGGTCTCCCTGTGTCTGTATCAGATACGTGAAGTTTAAACACAGACCTTGCTCTCTTGCCCAGGACACTCTGGAGGAATCAGTTGTCTCTACCGCCCCATCAGGGCCGTGGGTGATGAGGTGTTTCAAGAGAAAGGATAAGTCAGGCCCTCAGGAGACGTTTGGCTTTGCTGTCACATGTTTTCCTAACAACACAATCTTGGTGAGAAGGTGACGGACACCTTTATAATCATTGCTCATTTCCTGAGGCTGGGCCTCAGCCCTCCACCAGTTGAGGAGGTTAATGTCCTCTAAACAGTGCAGTTGGAGGCATGGAAACAGCTATTCCTTTTAATTTCCCATCTAGCCTCCTGATTATTATTGTGGAAACATCTCAGATCGGTGCTAAGTCTTTTCTCATCTACCCAGCTGTGGTTTTATTTTTCTTCTTGACACAGAGGACAGCCTCCAACTCTCAGCCCTGAGAAGGCTGCCCATGTTCACTAGGCCTGAATGGTATTTTCATTTCATTGTCGTGTTCTTTTTTTTTTTTTTTTTTTAAGCGTAGGAGAGGTTTACTGGGGAATGGGAATCACTTTTGAGAGACAGGAGGAGTCCTGAGTGGGTTGCCACCGAGGCCCTTTGTTTGGGGTTCATTGTTGTATTCCGAAGTGTTCTCCTGTTAACTGCGTTTACCAGAGTGAAACAGAGTTCCTTTTTAGAATAAAATATTTCAGAAAGAAGGGTCAGGTTAAAGAGAAGCCAATAGAAATATTGGCATATTGCACGCTACACATACCCATTACTCTGGTTCGGATAAGATGTCAATCCATAGATGGCAATTCAGGTGAGTTGCAGAAAGGAAACTGAGGAGAATTTAAAGAGTAAAGAACCAGGGGGCCATAACCCTTCATGGGGGTCAGGGAAGGCATGTCAGTAAGTGACAGTAGAGCTGAGATGTGCAGTCTGAGTAGGACTTGGCCAAGTGGAAGGACATGGAAGAGGGGAGGTGTTTCAGATGGGGAAACCCCTTATGTGACAGGAAACTCAAGTGCTGGTGGACTTGAAGGAACAACTGCTTGACTGTTTCCAGATCCCCATCCGCAAGCCCAGAGCCAGGCATGTAGCTCCCTCTGGAGAACACTGCTGAGGCGTGTCGGTGTGTTGTAAATGAGAGCCTGCCAGTTACTTCTTTAAGTCTTGTGTCTCTAAGACAGCGCTCTCCTGTGTTTAATTGATGGAGGTCAAACTTGGAAGGACATCTGCTGCTCACTGAGGCGATGCCCCAGGGTATGGCTGGCTGCAGGCCTCTTGTATAGAGCAACCCTGTGGTGTCATTAAGGATGTTGACTTCCCTCTTCCTCTCCTGGCACAGCCACCACTGTTGTTCCCACATCCGCTCCTTCAGGGAGCAGGACGCTGTAGCCCTGACTGGAGAGGAGACCCCTGGGTGCAGCCTTGTCTTCCCATATTGGAGTAAAAGCTCCTCTTTACCATGAAAATACAGCTGAGGTCATCTGCCTGTCTCAGACTACTGACCACCAGGGATGCCATTTGCCAGTTCATTTCCAACCATCTTGGGGCACCAGATTCTTTCAAAAGTGTTAATGTCCAAACCTCGTCCCATGAGAGTTTATTCGAGTTGTTTAGAGTTCTGAGCGCTTTTTCAGGTGACTGAAGGACAGGAGTTTGAGAATCAGTGACTTTGATTAATTAACAGATGCATCTGGAGGGAGTCCTCACCCTCACTGTGTCCCCTGGCTGTTTGTGAAAGTGGCGTGCGGGTGAATGGTATTGGCTTTCAGAGATGGAGGTCAGGGGCAGTGGGGTCATGTAGATAGCACTACATGATCCCTTCAGCAACTAAATTACCTCCTACAGACTCACCAGGTAGAGTCCTGTCGAGGCTAGAATTTCAACATTTGTGTTTTTGAGGGACACAGTTCAGTTACAGCAGTGCCCTTGGTTTTCAGCTCTCAGAAGAATGTTTTGCTTGTGGTTTTGCTCCTCTCATGATGTTCCAAGCAGAGTGGAGGCTTCATTCTTTTCGTCTTGTTACTCCTTTCCCACTTCCTTTGCCTTTAACAGGGCACCAGGTTCCTAAACCAGAGTCGATCTACCTGTTGGAGCACGGGCGGGAGTTGTGGACAGTCAAGAAAGGCCTCTTGTCTAGCACCTGTGCAGGTAGGTGGCCATGACCTTGTCAGTTGGGATCATGGCATCTTCATACTGGCACCACCACAACCGCTAGACTGCTGTGTGAGTCCTTGTCATGGCTGCGTGGGTTCTAGTTGTTTCGGACCCACCTCAAGGTCCGGTGTGCATGAGCAGGTGAGCTCTGAACCACACAGTTACTCGGAGATTCAGGTAGCTTTACCTGTGATCAGGCAGCTTTTGATTGCTTTGAACAGGATCCAGTGGCTGAAGGCAGCTGAGAGAAGGGGGGACACATATGTCCCTTATTCTGGAGACGAAGTAGGCATTTGGCCAAACCTGGGTCCTTCTCACTGAGAAATGTGGTTTAGCTCTGTGGCCAAGAACAATAAAGGAGTTGGTTTACATCACCTCAAGCTGCTGTACTGAAAAAATCAGAGCGGAAGTAACTCTGTGTCATTGAGTTGTTTGGGGATATAATGAGATCCCGCAAGTACTACTCAGGTCAGTGACTGGCCTGGAGTTTCAACAAAAGTCATCTGTTAGTATTATCTATTTAATAGTATTAGTCATCATGAATAAAAGTAATATCACATTTTTCCTTCTGGACTCAGAGAAAAAGGGACCTTGCTTTACAATACAAAGTCAGTATACAGAAATCAGTCATGTTCTTCTACCTCAGTAATGACCCCAGTGAGAAAGAAATCAGGAAAACAGTTACATTCACAGTAACTTGAAAAAAATTAAGCACCTAGGAATCAGCCTAACCAAGGTGGTAAAATACCTCTATAATAAACATTATAGAACTCTGAAGAAAGAAATAGAAGAGGACAGTAGAAAATAGGCATGTTTTGTTCCTGGATAGGCAGAATTAATATTGTTAGAGGTTATTCAGTTACAGTTCTCATCCTTGAACTCTTTATTTGAAGATTCATCTCTCTGTGTTGTTTCTCTGTAGACTCCCTTTTTGACCACCATGGAAAGGATCTTGCCTCTCACCGTGATCAGTCTCCCGGCAGCTACATCAGACCTTCTGTGTTCTCAGGGAACCTGTTTCTTAACTTGTGCCTTGTCTGTATCTCCATCCTCTGTACTCAGCATAGAAATGTGCATAGGTTGCTTACATTTGGGAGAAAGAAACACAACATGCTTTTTGATCTACAAACAAGGAACAGGTAGTGTACATATAAAGGCAAGGTCCTTGAAGGACTTTCGACTCATTTTTGAAAGACATATATACGCTTGTGTATTTTTTTGTTTAAAATTCTTAAATTTTTAAAAAATCTGAGGAATACAGTGATGTGCACAGATTTTAAGGTTCAGACTACATTTTTTTCTTTTTTGGTGCCGGGGATCGAACTCAGGCCCTTGTGCTTGCGAGGCAATCCCTCTAACCACTGAGCTAAATCCCCAGCTGCTCAGACCACATTTTTTACTGAGGTATAAATGGAGGTGTTCTCCATCTGGGTCAAGCTTGAGAATACATCCGTCTCCTCAGCAGGCTCCTGTTGCACTCCTGTCAGGAGCTCCTTCTACATGGGTACACGCTAGGGAAACTGTCAGGATGGTTTGGTTTTGACTGGTTGTGAATGGATGGAATTGAAACCCCAAGGTATTTCCTTATTTGTGTATTCTTTTTATCATCGTGTGTCCATCAGCAGGGTTCGTCTTGTATCCTGTAGCATTGTGTGAAAGGATCAGAGTGAAGTCACTATTCTCCTCCTGATGGGTATTTGTATTATTTACTTTGTGTGGCTGTTAAGAGGAATGCTGTGTGAGAGTTGCTTTCTATCTTATTCACAGGACATAACACTCATGTTCCTTGTGTGTTTGTGTCTGCCCAGGAGAGGAAGGGCTCAGTTGTGGGGTGTGTCGATCTGTGCTCAGCTCTAAGGTGAGCTGCCACGTGCATGTCCAGGGTGGTGGCCACGTATCCTGTTCTCGTGGGGCAGCTGAACAAGTACCATTGCACTGGGTCCTCCTAAATGTGGAGAATGCCCACCTTGCTCTTTCAGGCATCATAGTTGGGTTCCTCAGACCACAAATGTGAAAGTGCTCAGTGCAATGGTGAGAATGAGTGGGCGTGGCCACAAACAAGCGTAGATGTCACATCAGAGCTGTGCTGCATGCTTCACAGCCACTTTCTCATTTAGCTCTCAGCGCAGCCTGAGAATTGGAAAACCCACAGCTCTTAGACGAGGATGTCGGGACTTGATGGAGAAGGGAATCCGTCTACGAGCAGCCGGCTTGGCAGAGGCAGGACTTGAACCAAGTCATTCTGTCCCTCCATTGCCTTCATCCCCCTCTGCTCATCTTGCTGCTGTTGTTGCCTGCTAATGTAGCAGTAGTGATGCCAGGCTTCATCTTTCGTGCCATTCCTTCTTTCCTCATTCTCTTCTTCCAGCTCCTTCAGTGTTTGCTTCCCCAGGCAGCTGTGCCCTTTACTTCTGAGTTACCCTCTCTGAGGGCAGATCTCCCTGTGCTTAACTCCCTCACTTCAGCTCAGTGCCTGCATCTCCATCTGCAAACACTCTGGTTTCTCAGTTATGTCCCAGGTCCATCTCATGGGACACTCCTCTGGGAAGCCTTCCATGATCCAGCTGTCTCTCTTTCTCTCTCTCTCCGTTCCTCCTGTCTCTTTTCTCAATCTTATTATATGTCGCTTTCTTACACTTTCATGATACCAGAAGACATCAGTTCTTACACTAAATGCACTCCGGACAATGTAATCAAAATTTTATCCTCTCTTCCCATCTTTTGACTACAAAGATGGGGTCTGCACTCCTGATCCTCTGTCCCCTCATCCAGCATGGCTTCCTGATTTTCCCTTTACTGGTTTTATAGCTATAAGGACTCACGGAGGGTAATTGGAATCTGGGTTATAGAGATGTGAAGACACAGGAAGTATCAGAGGTTCTGTTCCCATTCTCATTTTCCCACTGAAATGTTTATCTTGACTTTTCCACATTGCACCACTAGTAATCTCCTCTTCGTGTATTGAATTCCCTTCAGGTAACAGAGCACGACTTCAGACCAGAATGCCAACCCCCTGTCTCCCAATCAAGTCTGAGGAAACCTTGCTCCTGGGAAGTCTGACTCAGGGGTCTTCAGGGGACTGCAGGATGGGGCACCGTGGGGATCAGGAAGGGCATTTGGAAATGCAGAAAGGCTGTCCTAAGGAGACCTGTTTTGAGAACGTGTGTCCTGAAGATGGTGATTTGGAAACAGATGGTGGTTTGCACCTCAGGGAGTCACAGGAGCAAGTCCCTTCAGATGTTCTTTGTGGATACAACTCACAGCGAACAGAGAAAGCTACCTCGGTACTTGCAGGGATGAACTCACACAGATGCAAGCAGTGTGGGAAGGGTTTTAGCAGGAAGTGGTATCTTGTTCGACATCAGCACGTTCACACGGGTCTGAAGCCCTATGAGTGCAGTGCGTGTGGGAAGGCCTTCAGTCAGAACTCAACTCTCATTCGTCACTACTTCATTCACACTGGAGAGAAACCGTACACATGCATCGAGTGTGGGAAGGCCTTCAAACGCAGGGCTTACCTCACGCAGCACCGTCCCGTTCACACTGGAGAGAAGCCCTATGAGTGTGGGCAGTGTGGGAAGGCCTTCACCCACCGCTCTACGTTTATTCGCCACAGCAGGACGCACACTGGAGAAAAGCCCTTTGAGTGCAAAGAATGTGAGAAAGCCTTCACCAACAAAGCACACCTGATTCAACACTATGTTGTCCACACTGGCGAGAAGCCCTACGAGTGTGTGGACTGCGGGAAGGCCTTCCGGTGCAGTGCGGAACTGGTGCAGCACCAGCGAGTCCACACTGGGGAGAAGCCCTATGAGTGCGCCCAGTGCGGGAAGGCCTTCCACCGCAGCATGTACCTCATCCAGCACCTGGTCATCCACACCGGGGAGATGCCCTACAAGTGCGCAGAGTGCGGCAAGGCGTTCAAACGCCGGTCACACCTCCTGCAGCACCAGCGGGTCCACTCCTGAGGGAAAACTTGTTAGGGCGTAGATGAGGGACGTTCATCGCACGCTGTCTTTCCTGTGGGGCCCACACAGAAGGAAGGAAAACTCTTGGAGTGTAGGGAATGGTGGGAAGCCTTGCTTTTATTTTCCTATTCTTTGGTCACCTCCACTAAACAGATGAGTGACTCTGGAGAGGAGCCCTGTGAACATTGTGAGTGTAAGGGAACCATCTGCTTCTGCTCAGTCGTAGGCATCACGGAAGGACTCAGATCAGAAGTCGGGGGAGTGGGCTTTGCACCAGTGGGTCAAGCTCAGAGAACTCAGGTGAGGAGAACACTCCAGCTGAAGGACAATCTTACTTCCCATCCTAGCATCCCTAGTGTAGGATTTCTACATAATTGTCACTATGAGAAACCTTTGTGACACTGGATCACTCACTTGTCCCAGAAAGCGTTGTGTTGGAATTGGACTGCCTTTGGGATTTGGCCAGTGGAGTCACAGCAGCCTCAATCACCAGTCTCCTTGGTTACCGTGGAAAGCCATCTCGGCATCACTTCCGAAAGACACACAGAGTGGGAGGAAAATGAATTCCGTTACAACTCCTTCGGACTTCACTGCCAAGCCTTTTCAGTTAGTTTTACTTTTGGTAGGGATGTCTGAGATGTGAAGGGGTCTCAGCCCTTTATTTTTATATGTGATCCGCTGTCCTGTGTCAGGAGAGTGAGAGCGCAGCAGCCCTTCATTGATCCGGACATCTCAAGGGCAGTGCTTTGTGAGAGAGGCAGGGTTGAGTGATGAGGTGCTTGAATTTAGGAAAAATTCAGGTGCCACATTAAAATGTGCACCACATAGCACTGTGCAAGGGTTTGATGTTTTTTGAGAGTTTGCTTTTTATAAATAAACCCCTGTTTGTGTGGTTTTTAACTAGCGCTCAGTTCTCTTGATTCCATGGTACTTGTCCTGTCCATTTTCTCTGTTTTCTCTTCAGTGAACACTACACTGGACAGGGACACTCTGGGGTTCCCCCAAGTGTCAGCTCTTCCCTTAGCTTTTCCTGTGTGTTCAGGGCCACAACCTGCCATGAACTTGCTGCTGTGATGGGCAAGAGGCTCATGACCTCTGTGTTTCACGTCTGTGGCCAAGGTGTGACCGCAGTCTGTTGTTGTCACACTGGGTAACGGGACACATGGGTGACAGACATGGATCCAACCCTTGAGCAGGGAGGGACCTTACCGTCTAGTATAGAAAAAGCATGAGAACAGACATAATAAATTAACCTCAACTTCTTTTATCACTCATTCTTCCCTTGGTAAAAATCTCAAGATCTTTGTTTGTTTTCCACAGCATTGAGTTCAGGATTAGTTGAGCTAAAACACATTGTCACATTTGGAATTCAGTTGTTTTGTGTTGCATGTAAAGAAAAAGTCAGGTTAAACAACACCTCTCTGTTTAAACTCAGCAGGCACAGGGTTGTGGGGTGGGAGCAGCCCTGACCCCATGACCATATTTGGTCTGCTCCCATTAGTAAAGTCTCCAGAGGGGCTGCAGAAAGGGGAATTGACTGCAAGTTGGTCAGAGATGAATTGGAAGTTGCAGTTTTGTAAAAGGCGAAAGATGTATACGATCTAAAGAGAAACCAGAGTATGAAGCTGCAGTTTTGTAAGTGAAGGAAAACAGTGTCTGGAAAGATCATACAGTTGAACTGCTTCCCCCTTGAGTGTGGAGGAGAAACATGTCGGGTGTGGAGTGTTACTGTGGTGAGCATCCCCCTAACTTCGCTGGGGACTCAGTGTTCACTGTGGGTTTTATAATACTGAAAAGGCCACTTAAGTTCAAATGCGTAATAGAATGAGACCAGCAAAGACAGCTGAGGAGGAAGGAAAGAACCAGGAGTGATTCGGAAGATAAACCCTGAAATGAGCATGTGCTGAGACTTCATGAATGGCACTGGCGACGCATCTGTGGGCTTTACTGCACTATTCTTGCTTTTTCATACGGTGGGATTTCCCATCACTGTATATTGCGGTTTTCAGAATCCATATCAATAATTTTGTGAATTTTTTTCACTGATGGTATTTTGGTTTTACTTTAAGATACCAAATTCTTTTTATTTAAAATGTCTTTTATTGTTAAATTACTCATAATTATATCTTCCAACATTAGGAAATTCAAATAAATTCTGTATCCAGAAGGCCTGGGGACTGTAAAAGCTGCCCAATAGTGGTATTTCTAAGTCCAGCCAGTTATTCAAATTTCTTAATAATAATTGCATTTTTCTTTTTTTGGTGTTTTTTAAAAAATTAGTAAATGTTTGTGATACATAACAAATACATTTGTTTTTGGATCTATCTATATATGTACATAGAGTGGGAGGGAGGATATAGTATCTGTGGTATCTCATCTTTGTATGTGATATCTGTCTGGTATCTTGATCATTTGTGATTCCCTTTTCCTTTGTGCCCTTCCTTCTCCCTCTTTCCCCAAATTCGCCATCTTCAAAAAGTCTACCTCCCTATATCCTATCATCTCCTCTTTATTTTGCTCTATAAATTATTTATATATTTTTAGGTTTTTCATATAACAGACACCATGAGATATTTAACCTGTGTCTTGATTTATTTCACTTAACATAGTCTCAAGATCCATCCATTTTCCCACAAATGACTCAAATTTATCTTTCCTTATGGCCTGAGTAATAGTGCCTTTTGTATATATAGCACATTTTCTTTGTCCATCTGTTGATGGGTATCTACTTAATTACATGGACTGTTCTATGAGCAACGTGTAGAAAATTTGTGTACATGTCTGTAAGCATATTCATATATACACAGAGGCCTGTCACTCAGACTACCACGCTTGGCCACGGTTGGCCTGTGTTCTTAGAATATCGGAGGACTGTCCATGGTCCTTCCGTAGACAAGTAGCAACCTCAAGTTCCCAGTTGAGATCTTGCCATGGGCGTTGCTGTTTGCTCGGTCCAGTTAACCTCTCTAGGCCTCACTCTGCAGTGCTGTCCCAGTTCTGCCCCGCCTTTCTCAGGCCAGCAACTTCAGTGGTCCCCTGTGACCACACAGCAGGCAGTATCCCTACCCCCATGCACCATTCTGGTGGCCTTCTCTCAGCCCTCTTTATTATCAGGTCACAGCAATACTAATGCTTGCCAGGTTTTACTCTGACCTAGGATTTTAGTGGTTTCTGGGGACTGGAAAGAAATAACCAACTCAGGTATTGATTTGGGTTGTTTCCTCAAACCCTGGTGAGCTCATGTCCCAGTTGTTCAGGGAAGATCTTCTTCCAGCCTACCAGTGTAGTGGTGCTTAGGGCCCTTCCACGTGGAATCTGGTCGTGTTTGGGAGGTGGGAGGGAGCGCGGAGCTCAGTGCCGTTTGGGGAGCGCTGGGAGAGTGCCCGCCCTGTCACTGCCACAGTGTCTTCACCCCGGCTCCCACTGGACGGACAGGATCACAGACTCGACTGGATGTAAGTACCAGAAATGTTTATGCATGATGTCAAATTATTTGTTTTAAAGACATACAAGTAAAAGTGACAGAGTTGGAATCAAGCAAGAGTAAAAGGCTCATAAATTGGATATAATAAACGCTATTGACATTTTAGGATACAGAAGATAACTAGACATTATGCTGCTAAATGAAGAACTCAAAAATATTTGGAATTTTCAGTAAGATTAAAGAAAAATACAAAAGTTAAAAAAAGTGGTCTCAATTTTCTAGAAGAAAACAGTTAAATGTTTTCAAAATCAACTTTTCTCTTTTGAAATTTGTTATTCAGGTGAAAATAGCTAAGAAAGTACTTTGTAAATATTGGAAATTCAATGCTGGGCATTAGAAATTGATAGCGCATTTTCTTTGAGGACCAATTAAGGATCATGTATAAAATTTAAAGTACAAAAATAAAATTATTAAATGGGCAAAATTGGAATTAAGTACTTTTTGACAAATAGTTAACAAAGCTTTATTGATCATGAGAATTTTTTAAGAAGTGAGATGCTAGGTAATAAACATTCAATGGAATTAAATATTTTGTAATTGGAAATAAGAAAAATTTGTGTTTTCACCCTCAGTTTGAACCCCATCGCTAGCCTAATACCCAACCAGACTAATATGTACTACAAATATGATGTTTAAAGAAATGTTCTAATTTTTTTTTTTTTTTTGTGCCGGGGGATTGAACTCGGGGCCTTGTGCTTGCTAGGCAAGCACTCTAACCACTGAGCTGACTCCCCAACCCCTAAAGAAATGTTCTGTTTCTTGGCCCATCCTAAGTGCTCACCTAGAACCAGCTGCTACTTTTCTTTCTGGAGTATTCTTCTATCACTCTCTGTATTTCTAAGAACTCTGGTCACCAGGGATTTCTCCTTCCCTTGAGGTTCCATGTGTCTTCCTTAGCACAGGGCTTTGCAAGTGGCTTTTCATCTGTCAGAAAGAACTTGTCCCAACTATGCTTAAGAATATATATTTGTAAAACATCACTTCCAAGCATTTTCATTAGGCAGGCCCAAAGTGATAAATGTGCATTAATTGGCTAAACTGAGAAATTTTTAGTACACTATTTCAAATTTTTCCACTGAAGTCAACACAAGTAGATCAAGTAATCTTTCATAATTAAGTATGCAGAGTACATTTTAGCTCTAGTAGAAGAGCCATGTGCACAAGGACATTACTGGTCTTCTTTGCCATGGAATCAGAAATTCCTGAGATGTGACATAACTAAATGTTAACAAATGTTGAAAGAACTCCATGTGAGGAGGGGCATAAACTCACACTACTTTAGAAGAACAATTTGTCCTCACCATGCAGGCAACAAAGAACCGAGAGATCCTGGAGACACTGTTAAGGAGCATGAAGGGGCTAAATACTAGGAAACATGAGGCCACAAGTACAGAGCTGCCCACTATTCCAATGGCCACAATTTGAGACTAGAGTGCTCCAGATGGTCGAAACAGTATAGACTGAATGAAAGGTACCAAAGGAGCTCACCAGGACCAGGATGGTGCATGTAGCTCTGGCCTCATGGGACGGTCTGGGGGAGGGGCTGTGGCTGCGGATGTGCTGGACTCGCTGCCTGTGCCTGTGCAGGACCAGGACCATGGAGCCACTGGCCCAGATCATGAAGCCCACACTGATAAAGTCAAGGGAAAAATATAAGAGTGTATATAATGAGCTATATCTCTCTGGCATTGTCCAGGAACAGGATCCGCAATCAGTTTTCACCGTAAAGTTTTTGCAGTTCAATGGACCATTGACTAATAAAACTAGACACGAATTCATTGAGAGATGCACAGTCCAGCACAGGAAGCAGCAGAAGCCAATGAACCTTAGGGACTGGATCTTGAGCTCCATCCATCTACAAATACTGGGGTTGAGCTTAATAGCCTGGAAACCATTGAGGAGGCAGACAGTGCTGAAGGAAACTCTGGTGCCTACTCTGTGAAAATAGAAGACAAGTTTACATCCAACGTCGTCCAGGAAATACTTCCACCCGAAAGCCACTATCGTTTGAGGAATCCCTTTGGAGAGCAGGACCAAGGAGTTGGCTAAGGCCAGTTGGCTGAGAATTAGGTCTGTGTGCCTCAACTTGTGTCCAGTGAGCAGAAAGAAGCTGTAAAAAGAAAGGAGGAAAGAGTTTCCAAAGATCTCAATTCCAGTCTGAGCAAGGAAGACAACCCCCAAATCCAAATTTCCTGCAACCATTGCCTCAGAGTCTAGGGGGTGATGACTTCATTTGAAATCAGGGGAACCAGTTGAAAAGGAAGCACAATAAATGACTTGCCATCAAGATGGACAGCACCAGTCGTGTGTGTCCTAACTCACATTTTCTCACTTTAATTGGACTTGCAGGCTTTATGCTTATTTGCACAAAGGCAATCATGGAGAACGGCTGTGGAAACAGCTCGGTGTCCACCTCCAAGATCTTAGTTAATGAGGGAGAGCACAAGACACTGCGGAGCTCTACAGCAGCAGACATGAGTCAAGATCTCTGTATACAGGTCCAGTCAGTGTGGCTTCATTATTTGTCCAAACAAGATTGAAAAGTTATGAGTTACTTTGAGCTCACAGCAAAATTTAAGTTTGCTTACAGTTGTTCTGCCTGCAATAAAGACTAGACAAATGGAGATTTCACTCAGCTGAAATCTGCAATCCAGCAGTATAAAAATCTGCACGGCCCACAACTTGAACATCTGCAAGCCACCCCTCTTGATCACATGGTATGAACTGAATCCACCCACTTTTGGTGTTACAACCTTTGGGGTGAATTTAGGCACTCTCCTCCCAGCCCTTCATCTTAGCACACAAGCTAAAAGCCTTCTAGGATCCACTTCAGAAAACAATTTTCAGACTTACTGAAGTGCCATACCTATTATCATTTTTAGATGTTTCACACTCCTATCATGTGCCAATCTGTGCTTTCATCTTAATACTCTAGGCTTGAGTTTTTAGAAGTTTAATTTACAACTTTTTTAGGGTCCCAATGAGTCCCGGGATTCCTGGGTGGAGTGTGCACCACTGTAGTTCATGGGGGTGCACACACTGATGACACCAGGAATGACTTGTGGAATTCCTTCCAAGATGTATTCCTAAGTGAAGGACTGTGAGCCCCACACAACATGTGCTTTGTTTTCCAGTTGTGTAGAAGAGGATACATTTAGGGACAGAAATTTGACAGATTGTAAAGATAGGAATGAAAATTTAAATGTTTACAGTTTCAGTTGATAGAAATCTAAGAGCTTTCGATAATATTTAAACAATGTTGACTCAAATTGAAATTTTTAAATTCAAAATGAAAGATGAATTAAAAAACTACCTTGATTGTGTGTCAATCTGGTGGTCCATCCAGAACAAGAACAACAAAAAAGTCTTTATGAGGCTTCAGAACTCACACAAGACAATCAGACACACACCTCTAAATGTAAGTAAAAGTAGTGATATCTGAATCACGGTGGATACTGTCATTGTTATTATTCTTTTTTGAATTATTGATTTTGTTTGTGTTTTTATGAGGCACCTGGGATAGAACCCACACATGCCAGACAAGCACTGTCTCTCTGAGCTACATCCCCCGCTCTTTTATTTTGATATTATAACATAGTTTTGTAAAATACTGCAAGTGGGGTAAATTGAGTAAAATAAACATGGGATCTCTCTGTATTGTTTCTTACAGAAGCATGTAAATCACCAATTATGTTTTGTTTTGTTTTTTTTGCTTTCTTTGTTTTTGTGCCAGGGATCGAACTCAGGGCCTTGTGCTTGCCAGGCAAGCACTCTAATCACTGAGCTAAATCCCCAGCCATAGTTTTGTTTTGTTTCGTTTTTTTTGCTTTCTTTGTTTTTGTGCCAGGGATCGAACTCAGGGCCTTGTGCTACCAATTATGAATATAAAAATTTCAATTAAAAACCCAAGGAAGGCTGGGGATATGGAGGACTTATGAAGTATGTGTGAGACCAGCACTTCGATCCCCAACATTTCAAAAATTAAGGAGTATATACAAGACAGAAGGAAAAAATACCTGAGAAACTATCTTAAAGTTCGATTCAAAATCAATTTTTGGTAAATACCTTGGTCAGATTCATTGAAACAATAATAAACTTGCTTCTTAAAATGTGGCAACATTGCACTAAAATTAGTAATTTAAACAAAAATAGATGTGAAATTTAAACCTATTAAATATGAAGATGAGAAATAACAACAGAGAAAAATAGCCCAATATAAAATTCATAGGGATATTTTTACAATGTAGATATGTTATTTAGTGATTCCAATCTAAATGATAATATTTCTAACTTTTCTCAAGTAGTTACAAAATGTCACAATTGTATGAGTAAAGACTAACAGGGAAGAAGACAATGGAAATTAATGAAGGCTTTTTGCTGAAAATGGAAAGTAAGGGGAAAAGTCAGTGGCATGAAACAAAAAGCATGAAAAATAAATTCATACATGTTCTGGAATAAATGCGATCAATTCCCTGATAAATTATCAATTTATTGCAATACAGAGGTCAAACCAGCAGCACCTATTATAGAAATAATATGTTTCTATTCTAAGCAGAAATACCTCTATTTTGATCTCACTGTTAGAATTAATAACTTACTGTATCTAAAATACAAAAAATAACAAATCTCCTGTTAAAACAGTGGGATGTATTTTTATAATTTGAATTTGTAAAATCATCACTACATATGGTCCAAACCAGTTACCTTTATGTGTTATAATAAATATCATGTTAAGCAAATGAAAATTAAATGTAAAATATTTAATTAAATACAACATATAATAGGAAGCTATCCACACTAATCTGAGGAATGATATTACTAAGGAAGTTAAAAGACCAAAAAACAAATGATAGCAAGGTATATGAACAGTCAATACTTCTCAGTTATATTTACAAGTTTAAAAATAATTTTGCTTGGCAAATGAACATAAAATTCCAATAAACTGCGAAGGACATTATATCATTTTAAATTCTAACATATATTAATATGGCAAAATGTTATGGCTTATATTTCTGTAATACAAAATTTAAATTTTGCTCTCGTCACAAACCACAATGAATTAAAAGTTATTTAAAACTGGAGTAAAGAGGTATAAAAAATAGAGGACATTTAAAACTTTTTGCGTGCAGAAAACGTGTAGATCTACATCATTTAAAAATGTATTTAGTTTCATTAACACACTATATGTTAGTAGCCTGTCTCACGAGTCAAAAGTTGTAATTTTTTTTCCCAGAGCTGTTTATTTTGGATAAGAAAAGATCTAAATATTTTGCAATCTTATTTCAGTTGTGTTCGTCATTATGTAACTCTGCTTATCAATGTTTAGAGGGTGAAAGTGGAACTGGTAGGTCCTGCGTGTGGGGTTGGAGGTCTTGCGCTCCTTTGGATGTGCAGCACCTTGAAGAGGGCAGAGCTGGCGTCACTGGGCGGAGGTCCAGCAGAGGGAGCCTGTGAGCTCCTGGGGACATTTCTCCTGCGGGATCCACACCAAGCGCCAGCACTGTCCTCTATAGAGGTTCCATTTGATCCAGCTATTCTTCTACTGGGTATCGTCTCAGAAGAAGTAAAACCATCATACCATAGCGATATATGCACAACCATGTTTATAGCAACACGATTTGTAATAGCTAAACCTTGGAAACAACCTAAATGACCAACAACTAATGAATGGCTAAAGAAAATGTGGTTTTTCTACACAATGGAGTACTACTCTGCCATAAAAAGGATAAACTAGAGACATTTGTAGGCAAATGGATGCACCTTGAGAACATACTCTTAAGTGAAATAAATCAGACACTCAAGAGTACACATTGAATTGTTTCTCTGATATGAGAAACCGTAAGTGTAAATAAGGACAAAGAGGTGTAACAGATATTATATAAAAGGTAGATAATATTCAAAAGAGAGGAGAACTAGAAAGGGAGAAAGGGGAAAAGAAGGAAAGGGAAAAGGAAAGAAAGGGGAAAGGGAAAAAATGGAAAAATATAAATAAACTTGCTGTAAATAGGGAAGGGGGAGCAGAAGGGAGAGGTGAGGAAGAGGGAGGAAAACCAAGGTACATCATGTACAGATACAAAATAACCATGATGAATGTGATCATTATGTATACAATGTACCAATACATGTTCTTGGTAAAAAATTAAAAAAATTAAAAAAAATAAAATAAAGGCTGGATGCTGCAGAAGAAAGGAGCTAGTGTGAGTGTGGGCTTCACCCTAACTTCATGCACACGTGGATTTGTGCTCTTGGATAACTTTTATGAAGCCATTCAAGGCTGAAATAAAAATATAAGAAACTAATAGTGCAATGAAAAATAGTAAACAAAGTAAGAAAGGATAGTGGAAAGGACCGGGCATCGTTTCCTCAATTGTCTGTAAATGACAGATGACTGAACATTTTGCTGGTCTAAATAAGGGGCGTGATTACCAGAATTCTTCTGGTGACAGAAACTTAGAGACTCATTGTCAAATATTCCACTTGGCACAGCATGACCCTGCACAACCAACCACAAAACAAACATCAGATGCATCCACACACCAGCAGCTGGTCCCACAAAGATGTTGGTGTCTCCCGGTGTGGGAGCTCGCCTTCCTCATTTTATCACTGGAAGCAGGCCTGTATCCTGCAGTGCTCAGCGTGAGCCATGGAGGGGGCAGTGTGTTTAGTGGGAGGCGAGTGAGAGGAGTTTCTGAAAGACTGAGAGGAGAGAGGTGAGATGCCAGGCAGCCGTGAGGCAGGCAGGCAAGACTGACAAAGTGCCTCTGCTTCCCTTGTTCCTAGACGATGTCTTTTCTATTTGTGTGAGTCGAGGCAGTGATCTTTCATCTATCTATCTATCTATCTATCTATCTATCTATCTATCTATCTATCATCTATCTATACTTTTGTTTGTTTGTTTTTTTGAGCCAGGGTCTCACGATGTAGTTCAGGCTGGCCTCGAACTTGCAGTGATCTTCCTGCCTCAGCCTTCCAAGTGCTGAGATTACAGGAGTGTGCCACCACGTGTCATCTATCTATCAGTCATCTATGTGTCTCTCCACTAACCATGATTGTTCATGTATGCATGTCATCTATTTATCAATCATTCATGTGTCATCTGTCTATCGATGTATCTATTGGTTCTGTATCCATCTATGCACTTATCATCTATCTGTCTGTGTATGAATATATGTATGTATGGTCTACATAAAAGTTTTTGCTTCTAATCTCAGGAAGTCAACTTTTTTAAAGCACAGCCAGTCTTGGATTTACTGACATAGATACTTCTAAGACAGTTTTACTGACCTGAATTGAGGAACTCTTTACCACATTTGGATTTTCTCCTGGAACTGCAGAGGTAGCTTGTGTGAAGTGTGTGGATGGGACATATGAGCCACAGATAAAGGTTCCGGGATGCTATGATAGCCTCTCCTCCACATAGGGAGTGATTATCATGTTACTTGTGTGTGCAGTGACAGTGTCTGCACGGGGAGTGGAGATTACCTTTGAGAAACGTTTGGGGCTGTGCAAGGCACTGAAAGCTACTATGAGCAATTTAAAAAGCTAGCCAGCAGGAATGTCGGAGTAAGGAAGGGAAAGTATACTTCTGAAAAGAACAAAATTCCCATGGAACATGAGACGAGGAGCCTGAGGCTTGATGAGCGAGAGAAGGACATCAATCCACGTCCATCCGGGATTCTTAGTCAACTTGAATCATTTCTTTCCAAAAGACAAATCCTCCTTATTCACAGGAGAACTGTAAGGGAAAGACAATGAGTAGAATTTCAGTGTGCATCCAAGTTATACCCACAAACAGAATGTTTGCATTGTCAACCAGATCCTGATAAATATTTATTGGATAGTTACATGTTTCAGGCCTGTTTCTAGGCATGTGAAATATCCTGTGCACAAAATATAGACATTTATCTTCTTGGTGTTACTATGTTGTTGAGCGGAAAGAAAATGAGTGGTGCACTTATGATCCCAGTCGTGTTGTGGATTAGAAGGTGATAGGTGTTAAGGAATAAGAGGAGAAAGCACATGTGGTAAATTTCAGGGCTAAAGGATTGGATGGCAGAAACTGAGTGTAACGTTTGGGCTCCAAGTGAAGGTAACAATGAAGAAAATATTTTAGGTACAGGAGGACATATTTATTTCTTCCTTTACAATTGTTGGTTGTGCATTTATTTTCTTGCCCTATTCCATGAAGACCTCCAGTGCAGTCCTGGAAAAGATTCAAAGAGCAACTGCATTCTTTCTGTTTATTCTCATTGGAATATTTTAGTAATGGTCCCTGGGTTGTGATAGTTGCCATAGAACACTTGTAGGTGTTATTTGGAAGATTAAGAAATCAAGAAGAAAAAAAGGCAAAGTAAACTAGTATAACCACTATGAATATTAGCATGGGGAGTCCTCAAAAAACTGAAACTAGAAATTCCACTGGACATGGTGGCACATCTTGTAATTCAGGAGGCTGAGTGTCACTCTGCACTCAGGAGGCTGAGACAGGAAGATCGCTGCATGTTTGAGGACAACGTTGGGCAGTGAGTTCAAGGCCAGCCTGAACTGCATAGCAAGACCCTGTCTCAAAAAACAAACAAAAACAAACAAAAAACTAAAACTAAAAATTCCATTCAACCCAGTCATTCCCCTTCTAGATAATTTACTGAAAGAGTTAAAGACATCATGGTACAGTCATCTATGCATACCCATGTTTATAGCAACAAGATTCCTAATAGGCAAATCTTGGAAGCAGCCAAGCAGCCTGTATGTCTATCAACAGGTCAATGGATAAACAAAATGTGGTATTTATACACAATGGAGTACTATTGTCCCATAAAGAAGGATAGACTTGAGACAGTTGTAGGAAAATAGATACACCTTGAGCCCATAATGTTAAATGAAATAAATCAAAAGCGTAAGCTTAAATATCACTTAGTTTCTCTTATATGAGGAGCATATATATACATGCCAAAAATATGTACACATATTTCAGGAAAAGAAAAACTTGTGTAAACATAATTAATACTAAATTTATTGAAACATCATGAGGTTAATACAAATTACCTTTGGCCTCTACAATTATAAGAAGTACTCAAAGTGTTGGCTTCCAAACATTTAGTAGCACAGCAAACTGCTGCTTGGGTAACCTTGGTCAAAGTGTCCATAGAGACTGCTGCACATGCATTTTCAACCATTTTCAATTTCTTCTCTAAGGGCCGGCAGTGTACTGGGTTTTCTGTGATACACGACATCCTTTGGGGTCCCCCACAAGACTGTAACATCATCTGTTGAAAAAAATCATACTATTTTTTCTTTTCCTGAAATGTATATACATTTTTTGGCGAGCTCGCTCTCTGACTAAAACTCTTGTGAAAGTTTCATTCCTCTTTATTCTCTGGCATGTTGTTCTTGTGTTAATTTTCCCATGTCCTCTGGGTAACTGTTGCCTTTTACAAGTCCATTTGTAACTACCTTGGCACTCTCTTCTGATATGCAGAACCCAAACTGCCTATATAAACTTTATACCTATAACCTCTAAGCAAGATTGTCTTTTGGGTGATAATTTCCACACGCTTGGTTTGCTAGCTTTCTAACTAACCTTTTCTCCGTCTCAGCAAGAAGTCCTTGAGTGATTGACCTTTTTCAGTGGTGAACTATGAATTTCAGTAAATAACATTGCTATTGTAGAGATATGTGCCATGTTTTCAAGTTTATATATACTTGTCTTCCTTGACTATATACTGATGGACAGGATTTGTTTTTTAAAGGCTGCACAAGTTTAAAACTACTATATCACTCTGTACTAGCTTTCTCGTGTTGCCTAAAACATATCAGAGACTTGGTGGTCTGAAACAACAAAATTTTTTTTCCTCCTATTTCTAGTGGTAGGATGTCTAAGTTTCAAATGTGAACAGATTTGGTTTCTTCTGAGGCCTCTCTCCTTAGCCTCTAGCACGTTGTCTTGCTATGTCCCCATGGCCCTTCCTCTACTTGCAAAGATTTCAGGATTTCTTTTTTTAATTACTGCCTATTAGTAATACACAATAATTGCATTTTTTTTGGAATTGGTACATGTATATAGCATATCCTGATAAATTTCCATTCATTTATGCCTCCCCCCGTCGCCCTCTCTTCTCCTGAGCACTTTCCCCATCTCCAGCAAGTCTGCCTGTTTACTTCTTACCCCATATTACATTTGGGTCCCATGCTTATGACTTCATTTAACTTTCAGTTCCTCCTTAAGTTCTCTGCTACCGAATGTAGTCACCTTGTGAGTTATGACTCGAACATATGAATTTTGAGGAGACACAATTCAGCCAATAACTAACGCCAGTGTCCTCCAAAATCCTTTTGTCTGTCTGTACATCCATTGGTAGTTTATGCTATTTACTGATTTCTTCAGTTTAACCACACTTGAAAATACCAGACATCCTGAGTTTTACCAACCTATTTAGTTTTAAAATTTGCTTTTTTTCTTATTTCAATGGGTTAAATGGATTTTTCTTTTTTAAATTTGCCTTTTGTAAGTCATATCTAAATTGCCTACATAGAAGAGTTTTGTGGTCTTTGATCTGAACTTTCCTTATTTCGTGTAACTTATTAAATTTATTTATTGCCTATACATTAACAGTTACAAAAGGCTCAAGAAACTTCTCAACATGTGTGGCTTGTCATTTCAATTTTTTATATTGTTTGGTAACAGTATTTTGATGGTGCATGTATTGTAATATGTTTTATATTTGGTTTGCAAAATTCTGTTCTAACCAGCACTGCAAAATGGAACTTTAAAAGTGAGTTTTTTTTTTTTTTTCCCTTTAGGACAAGTGGCTTCCAGAGGCCTAAACACCTCCTCCTTCCTCTCCTCAGCCAGATAAATGAACAGAATATGCAGATGCTGACACCAGGAAGCCTGGAGCCCAGTTCCCCTTCCACAAGGGAGGGGACAATGCTGTGGTTGAAGGTGATAAAGCAAGTGTGGAGATCAGCACCATCTCTCTGTTCCATTTCTATAAAAGATCCTTGCCCACCTGTGAGATGGCGAGATGGTGATTTGAAGCGTATACTCCCATCTCTTTGGGGGTAGCTTTGAACAAATTCCTTTTTCCCTTTTTACCCAAATATATGGCCTCCTTTGATTTGGACAGCAGCAAGCAGTTGTATCTGAACATAGCCTAAGTGGCTGGTAACACTGTCACAAATATACTATGTCCATAATCTTTTAAAGAGATGTATTTTTTTCTTCCCACTTAAGCTTCGTGCATCTTAAATTAGTTTTAAGCATGATTAAAATAAATGAGACAATTAAAATATTACTAATTGGATACCGTTTGATCCAACATAATGTTTTCAAAGCGGCCATTTTCTATTTTTCTGTAGCAGCATCACAGCCATGAATAAAAAATTTATGCATGTGTCACTGTGTAAATTTTATAGCTCAATCTGATAGCCTTTACCTTAAACTCTATTCCTCTGTGGACAGTTATTAAACATCTACGTTTCCCCTCAACACATGCTTTTGTGCAATCTGAATCATTTTACCTTACAAGTGTCAACAAATTTCTAATATATAATTTTTAAAATAATGGAGCCAAGATACTCTGTTTCCATTTTAAAATTTTTATTCTAAAATCTTATTGACTTACTTTCTCTTATTTGAGAATGGTCTCCAAGATACTCTTCTCGGTAGTTTCTGTACAGAAAAGAACAGAAAAACAAAAATTAAGGACTGTATTATGTGTCCTGTGCGTTGACTTTGATGTACAAGAAGAAAGCTCAAATCGTATTCTTTGTACAAGCATGACAGGCTTCGGGGGCTGATTTGCGCTCTTCCACCTTGCTGGTGCCCGGGCTGCCGCTGGACTGGGAGAAACGACATTACCCAGCATCCCGTGCGCCGAGGGGCCTGTCCTAGACCCCGAGGGCCTGAAATAGTTGTTTCCGGGAGTGCGCATGCGCTGGGGCGGGGCTTCCGGCGCTTGCTGGACGGGGTCGCGTACTCCGCTGTGGGGCGGTTTGGGTCCGTCCCCTGATCGCTGGGCGGCGCGGATACCGCAGCGGAAGCGCTGTTTGTGCCGCGAGGCGCGGCTCTGAGTTGCGGTTGAGCGTCGCCCGGGCTGTCTCTCCCGGCCCGGCCCCTCGGGTGCCATGGCGGCGGCCGCGCTGCGGAGCCCGCTCTCGGTGAGTGCCGCGTCGCCGCACCCCGCCGGGTCGGAAGCCCTGGTGGGGGTCCTGGCCCTGTCTGCAGAGCCGGGCTCGGGGCGGCGGTGTGCGGAAGGCTGGGCTCGGTGCCTCCCGGGCTCAGGGTCTTCCGCGGGTCCTCAGCGAGCGGAAGGTGAGAAGCGGAGCGCTGTGTCTCAGTCTGCCGGGAGCCGCAGTTGCTGAGAACCAAGGAGACCGCGATCTCCTTGGGGGTGGCTGAGTGGGGGCTTTAAAGTGTTTCCACGGCTGCCCAGTGGAGAACAGACTGGGGCAGAGGTGATGCGGATGGACGGGGAGAGACTGGTTAGGAGGCCACAGCAGACACCCGGACAGTTGTGCGTTCCGGACCAGGCTGCTCGCTAGTAGAGGATGTAAGTGGTGACGGTTAGATAGGAGGATAGTTCTTAAGGCCGGCAGGGCTTTCCCCTGCATCATTTGTGCGTGTGAGCCAAAGTGGGGAGTAAAGACCAATCCCAGGTTCTTTCATCTGAACGTCTGGAAGAGTTGAGAAGGAAATCTGGTGGAGGAACAGGTTTCAGGGACAAATCCAGAGTTGAGTTTTGGGTATGATGGCTTTGAGATGTCCCACAATATAGTTACGTGGGCAGCTCAAACCCTAAGTAGGGAATTCTAGGAGTGGTAACAGGCGGGGACCTGGATTCAGGCCAAACCCGTGTTCAAATTTAGAGGGAAATTTGGAGGGAAGACCTTTGATTTAGCTTCCCTGAGATGGCCCTGAGATGAAGCAAGAACTGAGGCTGGAGGGTGGGGAAGAGCGGGTGGGCCTTGCCAGCCTGCCTACAGACAGTGGTGCCTGGGTACCAGGGGTGGTTTGTACTAGAGGGCAGAGTATAAGGAGTCAGGGACTCTGCATAGGATGGATTTGAGGAAGGGAGATGGTGGATCCACCATTCTGAAGACACAACGTACTGCTCACTTAAATGACAGTTAAATACTCACATTTTCAAAAACACATAGAAATGTACTCTTGTGGTCAGTAACAGCTAAATCTCAGCACTGGGCATGCAGTTATGAGAATAATGAGTTTGATGGCTGTAACACTAAGACGAAGTAGCCACCGCAAGTGTTTCCATTTTATAGGTGAAGAAAGTGACCCCTGGGGAGATCAGGTCTTTGTCCAGTGCTGCCCAGTTGCCAGGAGCTAGTGCTGAGGATCTAGGTTATATGTCAACCTGAGATCACTTTGCTCCTGGCTGGGTTTGGTAAGCACATGAGC
>PVJO010022717.1:0-27567 GCA_004026905.1 Hystrix cristata | reverse complement strand
AAAGTGCAGGACCCTGGGTTCATGCACAAAACAAACAAACAAAAATCTACAGCTCAGTCAGGCATGGTGGCACACGCCTGTAAAACCAGCACTCAGGAGGCTGAGGCAGGAGGATTGCTCCAAGTTTGAGACCAGCCTGGACTACATGGTGAGTTCAAGGTCAGTAAAACTACATAGTGAGACCTCTCGCAAAAAAAAAAAATAAATAAATAAATTTAAGACGTAAATTGTGGCATTTCTTTTATTTCATAAATACTATTAAAATGATCCTGTAAACATATAAAAAATACTCCTTTCTTTCATTTTTCTTTTCTTTTTTGTGTGTGTTCTTTTTTTTTTTGGTGCTGGGGATCAAACTCAGGGCCTAGTACTTGCAAGGCAGGCACTCTAACCACTGAGCTAAATCCCCAGGTTTTTTTTTGTATTCTTGAGGTAGAGTCTCACTACGTAGTTCAGGCTGGCTTTGAACTCACTATGTTGCCCAGGCTGTCTTCAAATTTATGACAATCTTCCTGCCTCAGCCTCCTAAATCCTGGGATTACAGGTATGTACCACCATATCCAGCCTGAATTTTCTGTTTTCAAATTAATAAACATCAATGTTTTAATCTAAAAGTATATATATTACACACACAGAGCAACTTAAAATATTAAATAGGTCTTACCGTCATCTCCTTCTGGTGCATAAGAAGCTGTAATAATGTCAATATCAGCACAATTCATCACAATCTGATTGGTCGCCTGCCTCACCTAAAGGGAAAAGAAAAACCAGGAGTCAGAAACAGCCTAGATTAAAAAAGAAAGAAAGAAAGAAAGAAAGAAGGAAGGAAACAGCCCAGATTAATAATATGTCCACCATCTTGGACAGATGTCACAGTCAATTTTTTAAAACCCAAACGTCGGGGCTGGGGATTTAGCACAGTGGTTAGAGTGCTTGCCTAGCAAGTGCACGGGTCTGAGTTCAATCTCTAGCACCAAAAAAAAAAATTTCTTTTCCCAAAGAAATATTTCAGATATAACAGACACCAATGGCCCACCACCAAGATTAAATCAACTGTTAATATTGTGCTTCAGATAGATCCAAAAAGATTTAGCAGTTCTCTTTACCCATGATCAACCGTGGCCTGAAAATCTTAAATGGAAAGTTCCAGAAATAAGTAATTTGATGGCCGGGGATTTAGCTCGTGGTTAGAGTGCTTGCTCACAAGCACAAGGCCCTGAGTTCGATCCTCGGCACCAAAAAAAAAAAAAAAAAAAAAAAAGTAATTTGAACTTTTAAACTGAGCACCTTAGCCTGACAAAAACTTCCCTCTGCTTCACTTGAGTATCACCCTCTTGTCAGCACACCCACAGGCACACACGGCCCAGGCTTAGTCACTAGCAGCTCTCTGGTTACAGACTGGCTACTGAAGTGTGGACTTGCTTATACTCAAGCAACCCTTGTGTTACTTAGTAACAGCCCCACAGAGCAAGAGTAGTGATAAAAAGGACTCTCCAACTCTTCAAACACAGGAGCACAGATCAACACTGGTACCATGTGGCAATGCTGCAAGGCGCATAGGAAAAAACACAGTACTTAAAGGATTTGATACTACCCAAAGTTCCAGTCAGTCAGTAGGGATCTTGGAACATGTGCCCCAGGACAAGGGGGACGACGAGGGAACACACAAAACCAAAGTCCTTCCCATTCTCCTGAATTCCCTAGAGACAGCCACTGTTCTAAGGCTAATCTGTATCTTCCCATATATGCTTCAGTATTTTTCCTACAAATACTAAAGATCTACAAACCCTAGTTCTTTAGTTTTACACAAATGCTATCAAAGTGTTTATAATCTTTTGCAAATATCATTTAACATTACACTTGTGTGTATGTTTGTTTAGTTGGTTGGGTTTTTTGTTTTGTTTTTTCTTTTGTTCTTGTTTTTGTTTTTTGAGACAGGGTCTGGCTACAGACTTCAGGATGGCCTTGAACTCACTTTGTGGCCCAGGCTGGCCTCGAACTTTTTAACTTTCGGCGGTCTTCCTACTGCCACACTCAGCGGTTGGTTGGTTTTTGAGATAGGGTCTTGCTAGGCAGTTCAGGCTGCCGTTGAACTTCCTGTGTAGTCCTGGAAGCAATCGCCCTGCCTCAGCCTCCCTGAGTGCCGGGATTATAGGCATGTGCCATCACACTAAGCAACATTACACTTTTGAGACAGGATATTGCCAACAGACACAGATTTAATTCATTAATTTTAATTCCTATATGAGCATATTTTCTTTTTTTTTTTGGTGCTGGGGATCAAATGAGCATATTTTCCTATACAGGTATGTATATGTGTTATATGCCATTAAATTTTTCTTCTGGAAATTGATGTTTTAAACCCTTGGCCCTAACATACACAAGGCTGTGGGTTCAAACCCCAAAACCACAAAATATAAATTAAGTAAGTAAATAAATCCTTGCTCATTTTTCAATTTAAAAGTAAGCTTGCAGCCAGGCATGGTGATGCACACCTGTAATCCCAGCACTCAGGAAGCTGAGGCAGGAAGATTACCATAAATTCAAGGTCAGCCTGGGTTACGCTGTGACTGAACATAGCAAGACTCTGTCTCAAAAAAACCAAAGAAATTTAAAAATAAAATTACTTTAAAAAGCTATTCTTAAGAGTAATCATTTATTGCTTAGCCTGTACATGGCTCTGAGTTCGATCCCCAGCACCAAAAAAAAAAAAAAGAAAAAAAAAGTAATCATTTAATAACAAGTACATAGCTAAACTAAAATTACTTAATCTAAATTACAGTAATATTTTATTATGCCTGCAATAGGCTGTCAAAAATCTCCAACACAGGGCTGGGGATTTAGCTCAGTGGTTAGAGTGCCTGCCTTGCAAGCACAAGGCCTTGAGTTCAATCCCCAGTGGGGGAAAAAAGAAAAATCTCCAACACATTAAGATACAAAGTGAAACTACTTTGACTCATTTAAAAAAAGTATCTGCGCTGAGGGTGTAGCTCAGTGGCAGAGCATGTGTTTAGCATGAACAAGGCCCTGGGTTCATGCCTGGCACACACACCAAAAAAAAAAAAAAAAAAAAAAAAAAAACAAACAAAAAAAACCCTCATAAATCTTCTTATTTCAAAACAAAAATGTCATTTAATAAACAGCCTTCTTATGTGGCAACATTCCTTCACACTGAGTATTTCACCACCACATACCCAAACAGCACTAAAGCCTCATTTTTTTTGGTGCTGGAGATTGAACTCAGGGCCTTGTGCTTGCTAGGCAAGCACTCTAACCACAGAGCTAAATCCCCAACCCCAGCACTAAAGCCTTTATGCTCAAGTGGCCATTTTTAGCACTGCATCCGAACAAAAAGAAAAACAGAAAAAAAACTATAGCATTTGCCTACTTATAAACTGACTTAAAGGAAAAAATTTCAGAAACAGAGAAAGCACTTACTGGGATTTGCCTCAAAGAGTAAAATGAATAAAAATCTTTCAGAGTTTGAACTTTATGCCACCACAACAGTAACAGTATCTTCAGAGCTGGGGATTTAGCTCAGTGGTAGAGTGCTTGCCTTGCAAGGGCAAGACCCTGAGTTTGATACCCAGAACCAAAAAAAAAAAAAATCTTTATCTTCCCCTAAAAAAAACCATACTGTCATCCATCAACACCTATGGTGATCTGCCAAGGTCAAAACACTGGCGCAGCTGCGTGTGGCGGCGCACGCCTGTAATCCTAGCACTTGGGAGGCTGAGGCAGGAGTTCGAGGCCAGCCTGGGCTACACAGTGAGTTCAAGGCCGGCATGCGTTACAAAGCAAAACCCTGTCTCCCTGTCTCTCTCTCTCTCATACTCACACTCACACACATACACACACACACACACACACACACGACACCAGTATAAAATTATACTTGCCAAATCATACTGAGCACACTACTACTGTACTGTAACCATTTCTGAGAGAATGTATTTAAAATGTCTTGTACTTTGGAAAGGTACAGTGTACAACATCCAATTACAAGTATATTCCAACTCCTTCTATGTTTAGGGAAAACTCACCTGTTCATACTAATGAATTAAGCTGCTTGTTACTTGATACTGCTGGTTTTGGAAGAGTAGGAGAGAAGAGTCAAAAGAATAAAAATATCAGGCCTGGGGATTTACCTCAGTGGTTAGACTGCTTGCCCAGCAAGCACAAGACCCTGAGTTTGATCCCTGGCACCAAAAGAAAAATAAATAAATAAATAAAAATACCTTAAAATTAGAACTTCATTCAAACTTTAATAATCAGTCAGCAAACTGTCCCTCACAGTAGAGACGCACTGATTTAAAAAGCTGAACAAAAATGGGATAATCTACGCAAAGTGCTTATGCTAGCATGTTACTGCCTGACGTGAAGTAATCACTTAATAGATGTTATTAAGACACACACATAAAGATTGTATACTCGTATCATACAACAGCGTTCACCCAACTGTTTATAAGGTAATCATAAGAGAAAACTTAAGAACTATGTACTTAAGAACTTAAGTACCATACAGTACTCTGGGTATCAGCACATATGTACTACCAAGAAGGTAACTTAAACTATCCATGTGGACATAAGTGTCTGTGCTAACAACACAGCATTACCACTGGTCTTCTGGATACTTTCCCAACAATAGCACTGACTTGATAATGCAGTGTGTGATTCTCACATACTGACACTACCATGTTAGTAAATATCATATGTATGTTCCACTATCAAAAAAGCCCCAAAAGCCATAGGTGATAATTCGAGTGAATTCTAGCATTAAAATCTTCAGTTTCCACGCTTAAAATAGAGGTGTAGTGTTAAAGCTGACGTGTACACTATGCTGATAACAAGCTCATCTGCAAGGGTTCACTCCGAG
Organism: Hystrix cristata; assembly: GCA_004026905.1. Lineage (NCBI taxonomy): Eukaryota > Metazoa > Chordata > Mammalia > Rodentia > Hystricidae > Hystrix > Hystrix cristata. The sequence continues at coordinate 22,691 of PVJO010022717.1, read as the reverse complement.
CTGGTCAAGGACAGTGTTACTGTGCCCTTCTCTGTCCCCAGCGGGGTCAAGGCTCCGCGCCCCTCTCCTGATGCACTTCACCCCAACCGCACATGGAGCGACGGCCGCACTATGGAGGAAGCACTGACCCTCTGCACCCATCTGACAATGCAAGTTTCCTACGAGCAAGGAGACAGGAGTCTGAGGCAATTTTTTCCTGAATGAGTCTTTACTATAATCACTCAGTAACACATTATACATTTCCTACAGTAAGACTCAGAGGGTTTTTTTGTTTTTTGTTTTTTTTGACTCAGAGGTTGTTTGTTTGTTTTTGATTGCCAAAGCACGTGAAAATCTCCAGTGTGACAATTACAAATACCAGTCTACAGCCTGAGTCACTTTGCCTAATGTCATTTCACTGTTAAAATTTTGCAATAAATGTTGCCTTGGTAAAACAGTACTATAAATTCTAAAGTGAATATGATGCAAATAATTAGTAAATTCAAATTAAGCCAAGTGCTTTTTGGGGGAACTATTTTTCTGGGTTTTTTTTGTTGTTTTTGGCAATACTGGGGATTGAACCCAGGGCTTTGCACATGCTAGACAACCACTCTAATGCTCGCTCCGGCAACACATATACTAGACAAGCGCTCTACCACTGAGCTACATCCCCAGCCTTTTTTATTTAATTCTGAGACAGGGTCTCACTAAGTTGCCTAAACTGGCCTCAAACTTGGAATCCTCCTACCTCAGTCAGCCTCCTGAGTACTGGGATTATAGGTATATAGCTACATGTAAGACTGATATGCACCTGCCTTGAGACAGGGTTTACCTTTGGGAATAGGAATATATGGAATAGGTTTCAGTGGTACCTGTGACATTTTCTTTTCTCTTCTATTTTTTGGGGGTGGTGCTGGGGACTGAACTCAGGGCCTTGAGCTTGCTGGGCAAGCGGTCTAACACTGAGCCAAACCCCCGACCCCCATTTTCCCCCAAAACAACATGTGCAACAAATGAGGCAAAGCATTAACTCTGACTGGTGGGTTACTTTTCTGGATTTCTAAAATATTTCCTAACTTAAAATTTACACTGAGCATAGTGGTGCACGGCCATGATCCCAGCACTCAGGAGGCTGAGGCAGGAGGACTGTCGCCAGTTCAAGGCCAGCCTGTACTACATAGCAAGACTGTCTCAAACAAAATTATAATAATGATAAAAAAATTTGAAAAAGGTTACAAAATGACCAAATAAACCAAGAACCAAACATTCATATGGTATTTGAAATAAAATCTGTAAAATGTGAAAAGCTAATTTCAGTCAACAAAACACCTATTGGAAGGCTCAGTCCTTTGCTACTGACTCCTGTGCAGATTGGAGTAAGATTTACAACAAGAATAGGCCCATTTATGTGGCAAAGTACAGACAGGCTTCACAGGTAATTTATTACTCAAGACCACATCTATCCAAGTTGTATTAAACAATATCAATTTCCAGAACCCGGAAGTTTAACAGTTGCGAGCCTGGATGCAAAGCCAGAAAAGAAGGTACAAAGTCCCTACAATAGAGCTCATGTACTTTACTCAGAAGAGAATTCATCGAACTTTCACTTAGGGACTTTGAAGCTCAAAGAAGCTTATTAGTCTGGTTACACAAACCTCTTCAAATCAAGTTCAGTAAAACACAAGAGGGAAACTACTGCACGATTGGCACCAAAAAGGCACAATAACTTTCGAGAAGCAATAAGCTGAGACCAAAGAAAACAAAACCACTTTAAAGAACAGTTACTAAAGAACAGTCTGCGACAGTGCACAGACTGAGGAACTTCCATGGTTCTAAATATCCCAGAATCACCTTAGCATCTACAGATGCTTACAGTGACATCAAATACTAAAAAAGAAAGAAAAAAACTCTACATTACGAAAAATTATAAAGCCTTAAAAAGATAACATATTTAAGAATATCTCCACCTGAATCAGTAAATATTTTAAATCTAAATGCATCCAAAGGGTGCTGGCACACATTTGTAATCCCACCACTCAGAAGGCTGAGGCAGGATGATTGCTGCAAGTTCAAGACCAGCCTGGTCTACACAGTGAGTTCAAAGTGAGCCTGAATTACAGGGCGAGACCCTGTCTCAAAAAAAAAAAAAAAAAAAGCATCCAAAGAGGTTGGGGATTTAGCTCAGTGATAGAGCACTTGCCTAGCAAGTGCAAGGCCCTGAGTTCAGTCCCCAGCACCCAAAACAAAAACAACAAATAAATAAATAAAAATGCATCCAAAGAGTAAACTTCAGTTATCTGGAAAATTCACTAAAGAATTCCTTCCAGATGTTATTAGACAAAGTTTAATATACAAAATATTCTCATATTTTTTCTCATAGATAACATTTCAAAAACTGAACAGATTCAACTTCTTATCACCAATTTTCCAAATTTATCTTCTCTTTTCCCTCTTTATTTTTTTTCTCTGTGTGTATACACATGCACTAGGGATCAAACCCAGGGCCTTTACACAAGCTAAGCACCCACTCTACCACTAAGCTATACTCTCAGCCCCTCAAATTTAAGATCTAGCACAATGCTATCAAGTTATTAATTTTTATCATTTTTATAAAGAAATAAAAGCTTGCCACAATGATTGCATATGTGAAATTTGGACAGAAAATTTCACAACACAGGGTTGACAGTAACATCTACTTAGATGCCAAGTTTTTAGCCTGCCAAACAAAACTACTATATCTGTAACTCTCCTTTTAGTGCCAATTTAGTTATCCCCAACATGAGTATTTTGTTGGTGGAGGCCAGAGACTGGCTAGTATACCCTGATTTCTGGCCTTGATGGATGAAGTTAATTTCTCTAGCAGAGATAAAATATTTCTATAAGACAAAGTTCAATTATAGCCATGAACTATATACTCATCACCAGGAATTGTAACCACATCCTTATAAACCTGTAATCCATTTTAATTAATTAGCTGTAAAGGGAGAGGATCTGAATTTGAAATATCCACGGAAGCACACTGCTGCCTGGTGTCCCAGCGACACTTGTAAGCCCAGCATGCTCAGGCCGAGGTCGAAGCAAGGGGCACATTCAAGCCCAGTTTGGGTAACTCAGTGATTTAGTGAAACCCCATCTCAGAATTAAAAAATTTTTAAAAAGGGGTGGAGAAATAGCTTGTTGCAAAGGCCCTGGGTTCAATACCTAATACCACAAAAATGAAAGCAAAAAAAAGTCCACTGGGCTGGGGATTTAGCTCAGTGGTTAAGGCAAGGCCCTGAGTTCGATCCCCCGCACAAAAAAAAAAAAAAGAAAAGAAAAGAAAAGAAAAAAAGTCCACTGTTCTCCAATATATAATGTAAAGGAAAAAGAGAAGGCATGAAATAAAAGGAATTACGCTTCTTAGACCAGAAATTTCTCTAGGCCCATAATAACACATCTTCAAAATATGCTGAATCAGACCAAAGTTACAAATGTAACTTTTATTTATTTATTTTTTTTTTTTTTGTGGTGCCGGGGATCGAACTCAGGCCCTTGTGCTTGCAAGGCAAGCACTCTAATCACTGAGCCAAATCCCCAGCCCCCAAATGTAACTTTTAAATCACTGCATATTAAGTAATTCTTTCAGCTTCCCAAATATTCACATGTCAGAGGAGGTTAAAAATCCAACAAATTGGGGTTGAGGATTTAGCTCAGTGGTAGAGTGCTTGCCTAGCAAACGCAAGGTCCTGAGTTCAAGTCCCAGTACAAAAAAAAAAATTCATTATCATGTCACCTATCCTGAAAAGAATTTCTGAAAAAAACTTGTTTGAAAATCCATATTCCTAAAAAGATCCATTTATTTCCTTGTATCAAATTAAAAAATCAGCCAGGCATGTTGGTGGGTACCTATAATCCCAGCTACCTGCAGAAGCAGGATTGCCAATTTGAGGCAGCCCAGGCAACACTGTGAGACCCCCATCTCAAGAAACCAAACAGCTGGCCAAGTGGCACATGCCTGTACTCCCCATACCCCGCTGGCTGAGGCAGAAGAATCACTGTGAGTTCAAGGCCAGCCTGGGCTACACAGTGAGTTTAAGACCAGCCTGAACTACATAGTGAGCTCCGTCTCAAAATAAAAACAAACCAATTAACAAGTCCAGGCTGCCAAGTGTGGTGTCCAACACCTGTAATCCCAGCACTGTGGGAGGCTGAGACAGAAAGACGGCCAATGCGAGCCCAACCTGGATAATTTAAAACTTAGCAAGATCCTGTCTCAGAATTAGAAAATAAATAAAAAAGAGATGTCAGAGTTGGGGATTTAGCTCAAGTGGTACAACACTTGCCTAGCAAGCTCAAGGCCCTGAGTTCAAACCCCAGCACCTCCCCTACACACACACAAAAAAAGGGATGGGATGTAACTCAGTATGAAGGCCCTGGGTTCGATCCTAAGTACCACAATAAATAAATCCCTGCTAGTATCTATCAAAATATTACCATGTCCTTCCTCAACGGCACAAATCAAGTCTTTCACGTAGTTCTCATATTTTTGCAGAAGTACAAAGAGGTAAGAAGCATGTCTCTACTTGTTCTATCCAACACTTTAAAAAAAAAACCTCAACCGGGCGTGGTGGAGCACGTCTGTAATCCCAGCACTCAGGAGGCAGAGGCAGGAGGATTACTGTAAATTTGAGACCAGCCTGGGCTATATAGTGAGTTCAGGGCCAGCCTCAACTACATAGCAAGAACCTGCCTCAAAAAAAAGAAAAACTCCCTAAAAAATAATTATTAAAAAACTTTATACTCTTTGTTCCTAAAATTTTCTTTCTAAATACATATACCTCCCAAAACTATGAACCCATCATGCCAACAAATGGGGGTAAGGAACAATTAACTTTTTTACTGTTAGTCTTTTCACATAATGCGAACTCATCCTCAGCCAGGTCCTTCTTTGGAAGGTTTGCCAAGTCACAAGACACACTACTGTTTACAATCCTTCCCATCTGCCCCTGCCAACCTATATCAAACACTCTAGTCACTTGGTTTAAACCATCGTCTCCCAAATAACTCTCAAATCCTTATTTAGAGCCAAGACACACTCATTCTGATTCATATTCTTAATGGAAAAATTTTAAATCACCTGATTTTCCCAGGGATAAAATCTGCCTTTTGATGCAACTGAATCCTAGAGCCCTTATGCTTTCAACCCAGTGCCCCAAAGCTAATTTATAAATTCTGCACTTTCAGACATATTTTCAGTCTGAGACTCGTACCCTCTTAGCTTTCAGAGACAACTGCCAACTCTGAATTCGCTGGAGTACTAGTCTACATTTCTTTCATTTCATTGCTACACACCCTGTTCTTTCAGGTTGAGGCCTACTGATTTTCCCCTCTGTCTGCAGTAGGAAAAAGAAATGAAACAAAATATATTTTACAGATAGCTATTAAACAGCTCCCATTTTCCACCACAGACTCCATCATGTAACGTATGTATCATAAATGTCTATTGTTCGGGACTTCTCTAGGCATCTATACTAGTGCTGGTCTACAAAATCAAACAATACTCCGAATAATGCGGGGGGGGCGTGTATGATTCACCAAAAACTGCAAAAAGAGTAATGGAAATTTTCACCAGTGGCATGCTAAAACTAAGAGCTGCTTTCGGAAGAGGTTACTGCTAACAATCATCCCTGTAGCAATAAATCCTCCAGCCTCAAAGGGTGCACAGCGAGGCAGACAGGAGGAAAGGAGAGCGGGGGTCCCCCCGCAGCTCCTCCCGAGGTTAAACGAGAACAAAGTCACGGCTGCGCTGTCACCCGAGGGGAAGGAGAAAAAGGGGAAGGGGGAGGGGGCGGACCGGCACGGAAACCCACCCCCGGGCTGGAGCAGGCGGCGAGAACGCGGCGAGGCTGCCGAACTAACCTTCTCGTTCCACTCTCTCCCCCTTCTAGAAGCTCCCTCCCAGCTCCAGCTCGGGTCCCCGCGACGCTCCTTCCCATTCCCCTCCCGTGGGGCGCGGGGACACCCGGAGCGAAGAGCCGAGTCAGAAGGCCGGGACGGAGCGGGGACGCCCCGGACCCCTCGGGCCGCCCCGGGACGCGGCCGAGGCGGGGGCGGGGGCGCGGGGCCCCGCACAGGTGCGCCCTGGGCCATCGCGGCCCGCCGCCTCCCCGCCGCCCGCGGCCTAACCGCCCGCCCCTCGCGCCCGGCGCCCTACCTGGGCGGCGGCCTCCAGCTTGCCCTCGAAGGTGAAGTCCAGCAGGTCGGGCTTGAGGCACAGGCTGTAGTTGACGGGGCACACGTCGGCGGGCAGCCGCTCGAAGGGCCTCTTCTCCGGCATCGCGGCGCGGCCCTGCGAGGCGCGGCGCGGAGGAGCGGGCGGCGGGGAGGCGGCGGAGGGCCGAGGGCGCGCGGGCGGCGGGCGAGGGAGGGGCGGCGGCCAGCCACATCCACGGCGCGGGCGAGCGCCTGACGAGGCCGGGCGCGGCGGAGACCCCGCGCGAGCGAGCAGGAGCGAGGAGCGCGCGGCGGGCGGGGGGCGGCGGGCGACGGGCGGCGGGCGACGGGCGGGCGACGGGCGGGCTGGCTGCCTGCGGGAAGGGGGCGGAGGGCGCCGGGAGGAGGCCGCGGGAGGGCGGGCAGGGGCGGGAGGGAGGGGCGGCTGCGTGCGCGGCCCCGAGGGCGGGCGCGGCCCCGAGGGCGCGTGCGCGGCGGGGGCGGGGCGGCGAGGGCGCTGCCGGCGCGGGAGGGCGCGAGGCGGCGGCCGCGCTGCACCTGTCGGCGGCGGCGGCCGAGCGGGGCGGGGGCGTCCGGGGCCCCGCGCGGAAGCCCTGGCCCTGGCCCAGCTCCTCGTTAATTTTTTTGAAGTCGCAAATTCAAGAGATGTTGTGAAAAAAATGTAAAAGGCCGGCAATCCTTTACTAATCCAGGTTACTTGGACCAAAGAGACCTGGGCCTTTAAGGGAGCGGTTTCAAAAATTAGGACTGTATTTATTTTCATGATTTAATGTTTAAAATAAAGTCTGTGCAGTGTGGTGGCAGGGCCTATGAGCCCAGTACTCTGGGAGACTGAGGCAAGAGGATGGTAAATACGAGCCCAGCCTGGGCAATTTAGCAAGACCTTGTCTCAAAAATTAAAAAGCCTGCTGGGGATTTAGCTCAGTGATTAGAGTGCTTGCCTTCAAGCACAAGGCCCTGAGTTCGATCCCCGGCACCACAAAAAAAAAAAAAAAAAAAAAAAATTAAAAGGCCTGAGACTCTAGCTCAGTATAAAGGCCCTAGGTTTGATCCCGGGTACAGAAGATAAATTGTTTTTTCACCCTTTCGCCGTGTTTGTTTGTTTTGTTTTGTTTAAAATTGGGGGGAGGTCTCTCTATGCAACCCAGGCTGGCCTCGAACTCACGGTAGTCCTCCTGCCTCAGCCTCCCAAGAGCTGGAATTACAGGCGTGCACCACCAGATCCAGCTACTGTTAGCTCTTAGGGCTTCTGGGTTGCTCATCCGCTCTCCTCTCCCATTGCTCATGGTATTGCCAGCACAACCTCCTCATCCTTTTTGGGCAACCCTGTGCCCCTCCCTTCCCATATACTCACCTTACCGGGAAAGTCTTTATTACCAGCTCCACCCAACTCTAACTGCTTTCCCATCAGTTTAGGAGTACTGGTTTTTGCTGACTTTCTTGTTCTTGTTCTTTTGTTTTGTAATTGCAATATATACACTTATATACAAGATATCTTTTTTTCTCATTTATTTTGTTGTTTTTGTTGTTTTGCAGAGCTAGGCATTGAATCTATGGTCTGAGGCTGCATCCCCACTGAGCTACATCCCCAGCCCTATTTTTTAAGGGCTTGCTTTTTCCTTTGTTTTGTTTTGGGGGTTTTGTGTTGTTTTGGTGCCAGGGGATCAAACTCAGGGCCTTGCACTTCCTAGGCAAGCACTATAACCACTGAGTAAATTCCCGCCCCGCCCTTCTTTTTGTTTTTTGAGACATGGTTTCACTGCGTAGTTCAGGCTGGCCTTGAACTCCTGATGAGCCTCCTGCCTCAGCCTCCCAAGTGCTGGGATGACAGGTATGTGCTACCACACATGGCAGGAGGTTGCTTTCTAACTCTTTTCTTACCTCAGTACTGGACCCCAGAGTACATTTCAGTTATTATGAAGCTAACCAACCAAGGACCAAGACAGAATATTTTACCCAGTCTGTAACTTTTGCTTTACAAACAAGACATGCATCCCACTGAGAAACCATGTGAACTTTAGGCACAGCCTTCTTTTGTAAAATCACAGATAAGATTAAAAACAGGACTGGGCCATAGACTTCATGTCAGCAGTAATTGTGACCCTGCTGAGAAAAAAGGAAGGACATTACTTGGCCACATCCCTGAATCCCATGAACCCTACTTACTACCTACAATATGGGATACATGCACAGAAAGTAACATGCAGTTCCCTTGACTATAACTGGATGCTCTATACAGACACATACCTGTAATCCCAGCACTCTGGGAGGCTGAGGCAGGAGGATTGCCAAGTGGAGCCCAGCCTGAGCAACTTAGCAACTTAATGAGACCCTGTCTCAAAATTTTTCAAAAAGAATTAAGGATGAAACTCAGTACAAAGGCCTAAGATTCAATCCCAATACTGGGGTGGGAGGAAAAGTAGACTTTTTAAAGAAATTCTCAACCCACAAGTGAAATAACTTTTCTTTGAGATGAGCACACATTATGCACATATGTGCTTCACAGATTGATAAACTGAGGCAGGGCCTTCATAAGGCTTGTTCTAGGTCATAAACTCAGTGATGCTAGTGAAACTATTTCCCTGTGTCTTCAGAACCCTGGGATTGCAGGTGTGCAGCAGCAAGCCCTGGCAAGTCTACCATTTTCTTTTTTCTTTTTTTTTTTTTGGTGCTGGGGATCGAACTCAGGGCCTTGCGCTTGCAAGACAAGTGCTCTAACCGCTGAGCTAAATCCCCAGCCCAGTCTACCATTTTCTGAATGTCACCATAATCTTCATAGCTGGAACGGTAAAGGGTTAAAGGATATATAGAAAATATGTAAACTATTGAAAGAGGTTTTTAGCCAGGCATGGCGGCCCATGGCTATAAGTCCAGGACTCGGGAGCCTGAGGCAAGAGGATCGCTGCCCGTTCGAGGCCAGCCTGGACTATATAGTGAATCTTTATTTTTTTTCTAATATAGTGAATCTAAGGCCAGCTGAATTACAGAGCAAGACCTTATCTCAAAAAACCAAAAAAAAAAATGTAAATAAATAAATAAAAATATTCAAGTAGGAGAGAAAGAAACCCAAGCTGTGAACACTTAAATGGGGAAAGAGTAGAGAGTTTGGAAGCCCATTCTAAAACCCGCCACGTTAGATCAAAACAAAGCATCACTGTCAGCATTTAGCACTCCTGACTTAGAAACCGTGGCCATGGGGCTGGGGATTTAGCTCACTGGTTAGAGTACCTGCCTTGCAAGCACAAGGCCCTGAGTTCGATCCCCAGTGCCAAAAAAAACCCCAAAAAACCATGCCATACCTTTGACGGCAATCTCAAGGGTAGAAAGTCTAACTCTAATTGCACTAACACAAGTCTTACCTGGTGAACGTGATGAAGGGGTTTCCAAAAGCCAGGAATGCAGGAAGTAAGAAACCAATACCGTAAGATCCCAGCCTTAACTCTTCCATAACTTACCAGGTTGTTGGGATGGCTGTTGGAAATGTGAGCTGATGGAATGCTCCCCAGCCATCCATCTATGCACCTCGTGTTCCTCCAGAGAGCCAAGTAGGTTCATCTCACATGCTTCAAAAAGCATGCGATACAGATGTATCACTGCATATAATATGGCAATAGGTGACATATAGATAGAATGCAATATGATTTTTTTCTTTTGAGACAGAGTCTCCCTATGTAGTCCAGGCTGACCTCGAACTGGCAGTGATCCTCCTGCCTCAGCCTCCTGAGTGCTGGGATGAAAGGCATGCACCACCACACCCAGCTGTGATATGATATTATAAACATCCACCTGTGGTCAAAGAAAGTTCTTCCTATCTGATCTGAAAGATTTCTGTTTCTCTTGAAATCTTTCCATCAGGAAGTTGAAAAGTCATATATTTCCACCTGTCCTCCTTCTCTCCTACCTCCTTTCTTTCTTCTTTTTCTTTCCTTCTTTCTGTGCATCTGCTTCCCTTCTTATGACCTCTACTGCAGGTTTATTTACAGATCCTAAATGACTGGCAACAACAGGACTAAACGCAACCCCTTTGTCATGGATCTTCAAGTTGAGGTGTGCCTCTGGCTGTGTCTTGTGGAGGCTGAGACTCGAGACTCAGGGCTCTGGACACTCAGGGCGCAAGACTCGGGGCTCTGGACACTCAGGGTGCAAAGCCAGCTGCACAGGCCTCAGGTCTAAAGGTTACAGCATGCTGGGCTGGGGATGTAACTCGGTAGTTAGAGTGCTTGCTTAGCAAGCGCAGGGCTCTGAGTTTGATCCCCAGCACCAAATAAATAAAGGTTACAGCATGCCGGGGTTGCACACTAGCATCAAGTTTCTACCTTGTGAATTGACTTCGCATCCGAAGAATCACTGCAGACTCAAACCCTCTTGGCTGGTGGGGTAGCCAAGAGGGTTGGAAGTCTCAGCAGCTCAACAAGAGATGGCAAGAGGGCCTCAGTTTCCCCACCCTAGGTTCGGGATCTGTCTGCTTCTTAAATCCCTAACATTCTTGCGAATGTCTGCAGCAACATTGGAATTAGTCCTCGCTCAAGAGCTGAGTCCCTGACTGGAGGAAGTGACAGGCTCCAGCTTTGTCCAGTGCTGGGGAACAGGCAGGCTGGGGAAAAGTGACCCAGTACACCAACACCCACCAGGCTGGCAGGGTCTCCTCTCGTGGAGTGGGACTTTAGCACAGCAATTCGCCTTGGCATCTTAGCCATGTATATAACTGAAGATGAGAAGCTTCTGCTGCCAGCCTTCCTACAGAGTTTGTATACAAGACAAGATTAATACACACTCGGTGGGACAAGGTGGCTCATGCCTGTCATCCCAGCACTTGGGAGGCTGAGGCAGGAGGATTGCCACAAGTTCAAGGCCAACCTGGGCTACATAGTGAGCTCAAGGTAAGCCTGCACTACATAGAGAGACCCTGTCTCAAAAAACCAAAAAGAAAAAAAAAAGATTAATACACACTTTAAAAAATGTAGGGGGAGCCAGGGATTTAGCTCAGTGGTTAGAGTGCTTGCCTGGCATTCACAAGGTCCTGAGTTTGATCCCCAGTGCAAAAAAAAAAAAAAAAAATGTGTGGGGGGGCTTGGGGATTTAGCTCAAGTGGTAAAGTGCTTACCCACCAAGTACAAGGCCCTGAGTTTGATCCCCAGCATCCCCCCAAAAAAGTAGGGGGAGGTAGAAATTGGCTTGTGATCTGATTATTCATGAGATTCAAATGAAAGTTATTTTATCCCCAATAAATAATGCTAGAGTTGAAGAGACTACATATTGTCCCTAGGAAAACAATCTTGACACGAAGGCTAGCACTGGGAATCTGCAGTTTCCTCCACCACCACCAAATCTAGACAGTAGCACTTCTATATTATGAATTGACTCCAAGAAGTCAAAAAAACTAAGAGTGATATTCAAACCGCACATACTCTTCAGCCCTCGGAAGCCTGCACCGGCTGGTTTCTAGATCTGATCTATTTTAGCTCAAAGTGAGATCGCGCTGTATAAAATGTGCATTCTCTGAGAAGGAGGCCTCACACAGATACCCCAGGGACCTGACATCAGGAATTAGGGCAGGTCAAGAAAAAGATGAAATTCTCTGGGTGAAAAGGCACAATTTAAACCATTCGAGAGAGATTTATATTCTTCTCGCCCCAGACCTATGTTAGCTAAGAACCAGAGACCAGGCCTGGAGATTTAGCTCAGTGGTTAGAGTGCTTGCCTTGCAAGCACAAGGTCCTGAGTTCGATCCCTGGCATCTAAACAAAAAGAACTGGAGACCACAATTTTAGCAATTATGCATCAGGAAATTCGGGGGAGCTGTTTTTGTTTTTGATACAGGGTCTCACTATGAGGTCCAGGCTGGCCTTGGACTCACTGTGAGTCTCCCAGCTCACCCCCCAAGCCCTGGGATCACAGGCGTGAGCCATCGTGCCCAGTCAGCTCCAAGTACTTTTGCTAAGTGATTCTTTGCTGAGTTACTTCAATCCAAAAAGATACTGATGGATGTAGGGGAGGTGACAGGACCAAGGAAACGAGCACAGTGGTGGAGAGAAAAAAGCAGTGGCCACCAAAAAAAAAACAAAAAACAAAGCAGTGGCCACTAATATTAACTGCAGGGTGGGGTGGATCACTGTCGTTCCAAGCCCCGCCTCCTTTTATTTTTTCACAGGATTAGAACACTGTAGTTCTGTCCAGGTTGGGTTCAGATTTGAATTTTTTCTTTTTTAGATTTGAATTTTACAATTTGCAGTCCTGGAAGCAGATACTTTTCACCCTTCTCCTAAACAAGGGACTCAAATGATAACATCTTCAAGGCTTTTGTTTTCCTTTTCTTCCCCTCCATGGTTAAGGGACTGAGAAACCCAATATGCTGTGTTATAAGCCATAGGAGTCATAAATTACCTCTTAAGGATAGCCCAAAGAAGTTAGAAATGAGGTCCTTTTTCCTTTTTCTTTTTTATTATTGAAATGGATGCGGAAAAAAAAAAAAGAAATGGGTTCTTCAAATAAAAGGAGAGACATAGCTAGATGTGGTGGCACACACCTCTAATCCCAGAAATTGGGAGACTGAGGCAGGAGGATTGCCATGAGTTCAAGGCCAGCCTGGGCTACATAGTGAGACCCTGTCTGAAAAAAATAAATAAAAATACTTTTTTTTGGTGCCAGGGATAGAACTTGCTAGGCAAGTGCTCTACTACTGAGCTAAATCCCAAACCCCTCGACAGTTTTGTAGTGTAAATATGTCTCAAATGTTTCATAGGATATGCTTATTCTAAAAATACAGGATAGTTAGGGCCATCTTTCTATTAAAAAGTATTCTCTGTGCCAGTCATGGTGGCACATGCCTGTGATCCCAACACTGTAGGAGGCTCAGGCAGGAGGGTCACAAGTTCAAGTCCAGCCTGAGCAATTTAGAGACTTAGCAAGACCCTCTCTCAAAAAAGAGGGGGCAGGGGTGGGGATGTAACTCAATGGGAAGGCATTGGGTTCAGTCCCCAGTACTGCAAAAAAACAAAAACAATCTGTTCAAACTGGATGTGGTGGAGCATGCCTGTAATCCTAGCACTTGGGAAGATAGTGAGTTTAAGGCCGGCCTGGGCTACAGAGCAAGACCCTGTCTTGGAAGCAAAAACAAAAAGAAAACCAAAACAAAACAAAGCTAACTCATTGTTTATCTGAAATCCAAATTTACTTGCTAAATCTGCAGCTCCGCTTTCAGGTTTTGAAGACTGTAGCCGTGGCTTTTGAATTGTTCGATTTTAGAAAAGGGAATTTTAAAATAGCTTTGTGTGTTTGCAAAAATCTTTTTCTTGGGAATCAGTTGGCATTCTGTCAGGATTAATTTTTTGCACTATGGATCCCCTGAAGGACTCTGACTGCTGATTCTTACACCCGAGGGTGTTCACCTCGTGGGAAACAGCGCAGGTTAGTGTCGGCGGGCCCAGAAAGATCAACTGTCTCCTGGGATACTTCAAATACTTTAAATACTCTTTCGAGATTACCCAGGCTCACAATAGGGTGGCGATTGTGCCACATTTATAAGAGAAATTACTTTGAGAGGGTTGTTGGCAAGACTGTGTCTGGCGGCGGCGGCCAAGGGCCGATGGGCCACCCGGAGAAGCCAAAGACGGCTCTCTCTCTCACTCTCTGTCTCTGTCTGTCTCTGTCTGTCTGTCTGTCTCTGTCTCTCTCTCTCTCTTTCTCCCCCTCCCTTCCTCTCTCTCTCTCACCCTGATGTTGCTGCCTTAATATCCTTACAATGTTGCCACTTATCTGAAAATGACGCACACACATTCTAGACCCGATTCTGCCCTCGTCTAAATATCAAAGCTTCAACATTTGGTCAGGGAATGGAGAAAACCACTCTGAAGAATGAATATTTATAGGATTTTAATCAAGAAGTACCCCAACAGAATCTCACATTTTACCATAACGCAAAGGAATGAAGTCTTTTCCATTATCATTAATAATTTGGTTCTTCATAAAAATCATCTCCTCTTCACTTGTTCATTAAACATTTATGGATGCTGACCGCGTGCCACTCATATTATGTGCTTGTGCATATATAAGCTTTCGTTGAAGAATAATATACAGACAATAAAGTGGACAGCTCTGAACTGTTCAGGTCAGTGACTACTACTGACAACTGTAATCACGTGAGCCCAGCATGGTGGCGCACCCCTGTCATCCCAGTACTCGAGAGGCTGAGGCAGGATGGCCAAGCGTTTGAGGCCAGCCTGAACTTCACAGTGAGACCCTGTCTCAAAAAAACCTAAAAAAAAAAAAGAAATACATCTTCTTCCGTACCCCCAGTACTGAGTGTTAACTTCATTTTCTTTTATTTTGTTTGATTGGTTTTTTTGGGTGCTAGGGATCAAACTCAGAGCCTTATACTTGCTAGGCCAGCGCTCTACACTGAGCTAATTCCCCAGCCCTGTCTCTTTGTTTGAGACAAGGCCTCTCTACGTAGCTCAGGCCAGCCTCAAACTCATTGCAGTCCTCTTGCCTCAGCACCTCCCTCCAGGCTGCCACGACAGGTGTGACTTTGTTTTCTTTCACTGTTCGTCAGTTTGGTTAGTGGAAATGGTATCTCATTGCTATTGCTATAACTTTCGTTTCCTTTTTTTGTGTGTGGGACAAGGTCTCATTAAGTAGCCCAGACTGGCCTCAAACTCACGGCCATCCTCCTGCCTCAGCCTCCCCAGTGCTGGGATGACAGGCCTGCACCTCTATCCCCAGCTCACTGCTATTTCTTTTGCAGCATTTTGATTCTTGGTCAGGAATCACATTTTCATGTTGGTATTTTTTTTTTTTTTATTGAGGCAGAGATCTCCCTAAATTGCCAGGAGTGTGTGCAGATTCAGATGCTCAATTCTCCTGCTTCAGCCTCCTGCATGGCTGTGATTACAGGCATGTGCCCCCCATTCTTGGCCCGTACTGACCACTCTCATGGCCTTGCTGAACTGCCATCCTGTATATTGCACATTATCTTGCTCCTTCACATAGTGCCCCAAATACCACCTTTAGCAGATCTGTTCCCATTTTGGAAAGCTGAGAAATGTGGGGATGAACTAACCTGCCTAGCTCCTGGGTGGCCAGCAAGTGACTGAGGCGGTGCCCTCGCCCTGACTCAGGGCTCTTTCCTCTCCAACATTTGGTCTTTCCACAAGCTCTTTCCGGAAGCCCCCAGACTGATGTAATACAACCCTGAGAACTGGAGCCAGAGGAGGAGGGCTGAGCAGAGCACCAGCATGCTGGCCCAGCGGATGGCCCTGAGTGGGCCTGCTCAGGGGCAGAGGAGCGCCCAGGGCTTGTCCTCTTTAAATACTAAGAACAATTAAAAGACTTCATCTTCTTGGAGCCTCCTGGCTTTCTGACAGTGCCGCCCACATCCTTTATCTGCCTGCTGTACCTCCCAATGCCTTTGTTTCTTCATCTGTAAAATTAGGTATTGGACTAGATAATCTTTGGATTTCTTTCTAACTCTTACATTATTCTATTAATTTTTTATGAATGTTTTAGCCTGGTGTGGTGGCACCTGTAATCCCAGCACTCAGGAGGCTGAGGCAGGAGGATCACTGTGAGTTCGAGGCCAGCCTGGGCTACAGAGTGAGACCCTGTCCCAAAACAAACAAACGAACAAAAATGACTTTCTTTTCTAATCTACATTTTTTGGGCGGGTGCTGGAGAATCAACAATCTACATTTCTATTCTTCTTTTTGAACATTTTCCTTGATAAACTGCATTATTTTAAAAAGTTACATTATTTTCCTGAAGGTGTATGCATGAGTGTGTGTGTTCCTTGGATTTGTTTTTGTTTATTTGTTTTTGGGTGCCGGAGATCAAAATCAGTGCTAGGCAAGTGCTCTACCACTGAGCTAAACCCTGAGCCCTACAACTTGAACTCCTGTGGCTATTTCTTCTGGTGTATGTAGGTTTATTCAGTGAAAATCAAAGACTGAGATAAGCCAGGGATGGTGGTGCACTCCTGCAGTTCAGCACTCTGGGAGGTTGAGGCAGGAGGATCACAAGTTTGAGCCCATCCTGGGGAGCTTAACAATGCAATGAGATCTTGTCTCAAAATAAAAAATAAAGAAATAAATAAAGAGCCTGGCATGGTGGTACCCGCCTGTCATTCTACCACTCTGAAAGCTGAGGCAGGAGGATCACTGTGAGTTTGAGGCCAGCCTGAACTACATAGCCAGACCCTGGCTCAAAAAACAAAAAAACAAAACAACCATTTCTTTCTGTGTGTATTGTCCGTCTCTCTTCATTAGTACTGGCCTATGCTCTAATGTCCTGGGTTTGATGACAAAACTGAGTGTTTAAATGCAGCCTAGAGAAGCAGAAGTTGTGGAGCAGTGAAGTCTATTTTGACCTTGCAAAGCTGTGTCCCGCATCCCTACAAATCTGACAGGCGAGCTGCGGCCTCTGACTTATCTAACGCACCCTGAGAAATGATTGGAAACAATAAAATAGATCTCCACCGAGTACCACTTCCTAATGTTTATTATTCCTGTCCTTTTTCACAATATCACTGAGAGACAAAAATTTATTATTCCCACCACACAAATAAGAAACTGGATGTTCAAATGGGCCATGAATTTCTGAAGCTCGCAGAAGCCAGAGCAGATCTAAAACCAGAAACTGGCTCCCTGTGGACGGCGTCCCTTGTTCCAGGCTTTTTATCCTGTAAAAATCTATCTGGCTAATGTCAAGGATGTGGCTTGCTTATTTATTGCTCTTGCAGAGTGAACCTCTCTCTTCCTTTCTCCCTACTTTAAAAATTTTTTGCAAAAAACAAGAGCTGGGTGTGGTGGCACACGCCTGTAATTCCAGCACTCAGGAAGCTGAGGCAGGAGGATCGCCGTGAGTTTGAGGCCAGCCTGGGCTCCATAGTGAGTTCAAGACCAGCCTGAATTGCATAGTGAGTCTGTCTCAAAAAGAAAGAAAGACAGATAGATAGATTTGCAAAAGAAAAAAGAAAAAAATCCTAACTTTATTAAATGAGTGACACAGAAAAAGAAAAAACGAATCCATAGCAAGGTGCCGTCTGAAGTGGCTCAGGTGCCTGCCACCCACAGACTGGAAAGTGGCTGTGACTACCAGTGAGTCCAGTGACTTTTGCCACCACCAGTTGTCAGCACAATTTTCATAAAAGCTGCCAAGAAATAACAAGAGGAGCCGGCGACTTAGCTCAGTGGTTAGAGTGCTTCCCTCGTAATCACAAGGCCCTGGGTTTGGTCCCCAGCACCAAAAAAGAAAGAAATAACAAGAAAACAAAACAAAAAAAGAATGCCCGCCCCCACATGTGCACACACTCACACATGCACACACTCATGCACGCGCCTGCAGGAACACATGACTCTGGGCCTTGGAACTCGTCCAGGTGGCCTTTTGCCCTCTAACCTCCTTCCTGCCTCCATTCTAGATAAACAGACCCATGTCTGACTCACCTGCACTATAGAACACTCTGGAAGGCACCTCCCCGGGCAGCAGCCTTGCCGGAGATGCTGTTTCTTTCCCTGATGGGGACTGTCTCCCTCAAACCCCAAAGCCCAGGGGCCACCACCTGATGGGCCCCTCCCCGGCCCCTTCTTCTCTTTTCTTTCTTTCTTTCTTTCTCTTTTTTTAGTGAGATAGGGTCTCACTATGTAGCCCAGGCTGGCCTCAAACTCGCAGCTAAACTCCTGCTTCAGCCTCCCGAGTGCTGGGATTATAGGCGTGTACCACCACACTGACTTTATATTCATTTCTAAAACATGGGACTCATTGTTGGACTCCAAAAGTGCAGCCCGTCACTGGGGCTGGCCAGATGCTTGTTGAATAGGGCTTGCCTAAATTGGCCTCAGGCACCTTTGGAATTCCACAGAGTGCTGAGTTCCAGGGAAAATGCAACTGACCAGGCTTGTGCTTCCCGTGTCTGGGAAGACCCACCCAGAGGCCAGAAAGGGGCAGCCGTGTCTCTGCCAGGACAGAGCCTGATCGATGTCCCCATGTCTCCCTCCACCTGTGACCCACCTCGTTCTTTCTTCTCTGCACAGACGCAGGTGGTCCTGGACCTTGGTATTTGTTTCTTTGTTTTGTTTCTAAGCTGCTCCAGGCCCTTTTACAAGGCAGAGCCGCTGACACAACAGGTCGTGGGCTAAGTGAGCAGGGATCAAGGTAGGACCACAGCCTGAATCACATTGTGAGGCTTGCTGGGAAAGTTAGGCTTAGAAATTGGTAAGGATGAGGGGTGGGGATTTAGCTCAGTGGTTAGAGTGCTTGCCTTGTAAGCACAAGGCCCTGAGTTCGATCCCGGGCACGAGAAAAAAAAAGAAAAAAGAAAAGGAAAAGAAAAAGAAATCAGCCCAGTGTCCATCAACATAGTCTATCTGGGGGCTGGGGATTTAGCTCAGTGGTTAGAGTGCCTGCCTTGCAAGCACAAGGCCCTGAGTTCGATCCCCAGCACCAAAAAAAAACAAAAACATAGTCTATCTGTGTAGTACAGGAAGTGCAGTGGGGGCTGGGAGGGCGCGCCCTCCACCCTGCAGTCTGGCCAACATCCCAGGGCCAAGCCTGCTGTCCTCACAGGTGACGTAGCCATTGTGAACTCTGGAGCTGCCGCATGCTTGTGGAAAGCCCCTACCTCAGGGTGACTTGGCACCCTGTCACCAGTGCCTTCAACCTTACATATGGCCACAGGCTGGGGCATACCTCCCTAGACACCCAAAAGCCTGATTTCTCTGTGGGCTTCTCACCTTTCTTGTTGTCCATGCACCACTTTTCTATCTGTGCCACATTTTTGTTTTTGAGGGCACGGATCTGCCCTGAGCACATTTTCCTGTGATTTTCAACAAACGCAGCTGCTTTGCTTTCACCATTCAGGGTAGGCTTGCAATTCTTTGCTTGCCCTACACAGGAGCCTGGAATCTATTGGCTCTATTCCATGGTATCATATGGAATGGAGTACTATGAAGCCATGAAAAAGATAGAGGCAGGGTTATGTGTATTATTTAGGAAACACCAGCCAACCTAAAAACAGTTCTCTCCTAGGCGGGGGAGAGCACCAAGAGCCAGAGGGGAAACTGCACGGAAGTCTAAACTGGAGGGGAGACACCTAGGACAATACAGAGACCTGATGCTTCCATGGCAAGGGGGCAGAGGGGTTACCGAGGGTCAGGAATTTCAAAGCCTCCCTCAGAAGTGCTGCAGGGAGGGTCAGCAGACAGCAAGCGGAGGGAAATTCCTTTACACACAGCTCTGTGTGTGGTTTACCTCTAAAGATGTGTGGTTGTTGTGGGCCTGATGGTGCACTCCTGCAATGGGAGGCTGAGGCAGGAGGATCACTGCAAGTCAGAGGCCAGCCTGGACTACGTAGTGAGTTCAAGGCCAACCTGCACTACATAGCAAGACCCTGTCTCAAAAAACAAAAAAGGAAGGAAACCATTCCCCGACACAGAGACCTTGGAAGCAAGCTCCTCTCTGCCCTTCTGGCTTTTGTCCTTGGCCCCTTATTCTTCCCCGCCAGCCCCAGAAACTAGGATTCCTTCTCCAAGGCAGTTGGAGAAACAAGCAGAGCCAGGAGCAGTAGGGAACCGGGCTCTGGCCTGTAATCCTGGCACTCCAGAAGGCTGAAGAGGGAAGATCGCAGTGAGTTTGGGGCCACCCTTTACTTAGCGAGACCCTGTCTCAAAAAACCAAAAAAAAAAAAAAAAAAAAAAACCAAAGCAGATATACTGGTAGTAGGTTGATATCTTCAGCAAGAGGGTCCTTGCTATCCTAGCAAACTTTTTTGTTTGTGTTTTTGAGACAGGGTCTCACTATGTAGTCCAGCCTGGCCTTGAACTCACTATGTAGCCCAGGCTGGCCCCAAACTTGTGGCAATCCTCCTGCCTCAGCCTCCAGAATGCTGGGCTGACAGGCATGTGCCACTATGCTCTGGACACATTTTTTTGCTGTACTTGGGGACTGAACTCAGGGCCCTTTCAACAAGTTACTTCCCTTTTTATTTTTTTATTTTGAGACAAGGTCTCTGAATTGCTAAATTAGGGTTGGGGAGTTAGCTCAAGTGGTAGGGAGCTTGCCTAGCAAACACAAGGCCCTGAGTTCAATCCCCAGCACTAAATAAATAAATAAATAAATAAATAGCTAAATTGCTCAGGCCAGACTCACACTTGTGATCTTCCTGCCTCAGCCTCCCACAGTGCTGGGATTACAAATGTGCACCACCACACCCAGCTGTAGAAAACAGTTTTTAAAAAATGAACAAAAAAAGAAGAAAAAACGAAAAAAAAAAAAGGAAAAAAAAGAAGAAAAAACAAAAAAACAAAAGAAAGAAAAAAAGAAAAAACAAAAAATAAAAAATAAAAAAATGAACAGTTAGTTGGATGATAAGAGCAAGATTTCATGTAGTCTTTTTTTTTTTTTTTTTTTTGGTGCTGGGGATTGAACTCAGGTCCTTGTGCTTGCAAGGCAAGCACTTTAACCACTGAGCTAAATCCCCAGCCCCCATGTAGTCTTTTTTTAATTTATAAAATTTTATTTTTAGTCAACAAACAAATCATTGCGCAGTATGTGTTTATGGGGTACACTGTGATATTTTGATATACGTTTACAATGTGGCAAATCATCTGCATAGGTCAGACACAGTGCCAAAACCAACAAGATGAAATTCAACATGGAGAAAGACCCAGACTTAGGCTGAAGAAAATGGATTGCGCAGGAGGGAGCAGTACTGGCTGGACAGCATTTTCCGTGAGAAGGTCTGGGCCTCACGAGGCCCAGTCCAGCCAGAGGCTTATGGAGGACGCGAGATCTGATTCAGAGACACAAATCGCACTGTACTGTGAGCTGACACGCTCCAGCTGGAGCAGTTAAGAATGACACTGAGGGACTAACTTAGTGAGAGATCATATTGGGAAATGATTTCATAGCTTGACGAGAAGAGAAAGAATTTGACGAAGTTTAGAAATCCTAAGTACGGGAGGCATGTGCGGTGGTGCTGACCTGTTGTCTCAGCATTCAGGAGGCTGAGGCAGGAGGATCCCTGTAAGTACGAGGCCAGCCTGAAATACAAAGCAAGACCCCGTCTCAAAAAAGCAAAAAAGCAAAACTTGAAGAAATAGAAATACTAAATACAGGAGCGGGAAGACTAAGGTGATAAATAATAGCTGTCTTCAAATAGCCAATTGTCAAATACAAGGCCAACAATGTGAAGGTGCCCGCGACCCATGAATATGGCGGCTCGTCTGGGTGCGACTGAACAAAAAAGGCTGTGGACTCATTTTGTGACGCGGTGGGGGACCCAAGAGAATCAGTGGGTGAAAAAGAAGAAGCAAATATTACATCAGTGTAGGAAGGAACTTGTCACAATCGGACCTTCAGAAGCAGGATAAAATGGAGCAGGGTGGCGCATCCACCCTGGTGACCCAGGGCGGTACAGGTCATCCCAGCGCTCTGGGAGGCTGAGGCAGGAGGATCCCAAATTTGAGGCCAGCCTGACAACTTAGCAAGAACCTGTCTCAAAAGAGGAAATAATGAGAGAAAGAAAGGCCAGCCACACGAAGCTCTAGCTTCCCTGTCACCCCAAGAACACCCAGACAGAGCCAGGTGACAGTGTGCTGGGAATAGCTAGCTTTCTGCATCAGTATAGGGCAGACATGTCAGATATTTAGTGAACTCTGGCCGTTCCAGGTGCTTTGACACTGCTTTGGTTTTTTGTTTTGTTTTGTTTTTGGTGCTGGGGATTGAACTCAGGGCCTTGTGTTTGTGAGGCAAGCACTCTAACCACTGGTCTAAATCCCCAGCCCTCTCTTTTTCTTTTGAGACAGGGTCTCACTCTATAGTCCAGGCTGGCCTCAAACTCAGGGCGATCCTCCTACCTCAGCCTCCCAAGTGATGGGGTTACAGCCTGTGCCACTGCGCCCGGTTTTCACTGCTGTCTTTCTTTGTGCACGCCAATCCCCATGCCTAGAATTTCACATGTCCCTCGTAGGTGCCCTGCACATTTCTAGTGATCTCTCCAAACTCCCGTGGCCCCCTGAATTCCCCCCAGTGACCTCCTTTGCACTGCCGTGCACCTTCGGCTCTCAGGTCTCTTCTGCAAGATTTTGTGTATCTCTATCTCCTGCCAAACACGAGCTGCTTGTGGGTCAGAAACGTGTCTTGTCATCCTTGTATCCCCAGTGACCACAGCACTATCTCTGCTGTGGTAAATAATGTTCACTAAATAAATCAGGCTGGATAGTTTGATTTCATATATGTAACACCAGAAAGTTGTCATGCATGAGTGGGCTGTGGTGGTGCACACCTGTAAGCCCAATACTCTATGAGGCTGAGGCAGGAGGATTGAAAGTTTGAACCCAGCCTGGGCAAGTTAGCAACTTAGTGCAACCCAATCTCTATTATTATTATTATTTTTTATGGTGCCAGGGATCAAACTCAAAGTCTTGTGCAAGCCCTCTAACTACTGAATGAAATCCCTGGCCCCCAACCCCGTCTCAAAATAAAACATTAAAAAAAAAAAAAAAAAG
>PVJO010022716.1:0-27526 GCA_004026905.1 Hystrix cristata | reverse complement strand
CTGGTCACAGTTTTTCTGATTTCTTTGAAAGCCACTGACCTACTTAGTGTTTTTTATCTACTTGGGTTGACAGTTTCTCCCATAAAAACTGGATGGAGGAGCTTGTACTAATTTGCACCTCCTTCCTTCCTGTTTCCTGAGTTCTCTGAGTTCAAAATGGGTAGAGGATGCTATTTACACAAAACACAAGGACTCCGCTAACTGGCTGCATTTTAATTACACATTTTCTTCAAGCTGAGCAAGTCGGAATGTGAAGTTTCCGAGCATGTCACGGGTGCCAGCGTGGTGCGTCGGGTGACCCAGTGAAACCGTGAGTTCACCGGGACAGTGGGCGGCACCGTGCTCCAGGTGGGTGTGGGGCAGAGCAGACAGCCTCCTTTGCACACACACAGCTCACAAGAGCAGGGCCAAGGGAGACGTGGGTGCGCCCTGACCCGGCCGGCAGGGCGATGTGTCTCCTTGGCTCCCTGCAGCCTTGGCCAGAGGGCTGTGAGCGCCCCAGCAGGCCGACCCTGGACAGAGGCATCGTGGGGACCAGAATGTCACCAGCGACTGAGAAACTGCCCAAAGCACCTGCGAACTGGACCCCACCACTAAGCACCTGAATGCCTGTGAGGCCTGAGGAGCTTTTCCTCCGAAAGGAAGTTAGATAAAGGTGAGCTTGAGCCTGCATTGGTGGCGGCCGGGGCGGGCTGAGCAAATTTGGAGCTTTCCTTTCTGTGCCTCAGTGTTGGGAAGTATTCTGTTCCCGAAGAACCAAGGGAAACTAGCAAGATCATGAGTGCTCCGATTCAGTGACTGCTCCAACCCTAAAAGGGTCAGATGCTCACTTCTTTGATGACAGAAGACCAAGTCCACAGAACAAAAAAGAAAAAAAAGATCATTTGTAGGCGTCAGTGAGAAGTGAATTAGAATTCTCAGTCTTGGGGGCATCTCTAATGATAATTCCGCTTATCTTTTACTTATTAAAATGTTAGCCATGTGCACTAGAAAACAAAGCAAGAAACTTCTAAGGAGAAAGTTTTCAATGAAAACAAACTGCTGGCATAGTAGCTACTTTAATATTTGCATATGCTCCTGATTTTTATCAAGCACAGAAAAACAAGACATAATATAACACAAGCACCGGAGATACCCAAGCCATTATATTTGGGCTTTTAAATATTTGGGACAAAGATGTCTGGGATGGTTTGGGTTACTGTCCAGTAAAAACTCTGCCCTCCCTGTAGGGTGAGGCTTCCTACCCCACCAGTGCTGGGGAACTGCAGCAGACACAACCCCGGCAGAGCCTGGAAATGTACGTGAGCCCTGTGAGAGGAACATGACCCAGTGGCCGTTGTCCCCTTGGCTGGGACCAAGCACACCCATGTGGAGCCCGCCAACCCCACCCCCAGCCAAGCTGCAGCCTGACGCAGTGTGTCCTGGTCAGACTCAGCTGGTCGGAGGGCTCCCTGCACCCAAGAACCGGCGCTCACTGCTGTCATCTGCAGAGACCTGCACTGGTTCCCACGAGCTTCTGGTGGCACTAGAAGAACCAATCGTCGTATATTTGTGATTTTGCTTTGAAAGGAGATCAGTAGTTCTAAATGGAATTCTAAACAGACATCTGCAAATTCATCTTTTTTTCCTCAATGACATTTGTTTATCTTGAGTTGTGACCAAAATACAGGTTTGATGGAGCGTGGGATTGACTATATCCACTTCTACAAGTTGTAGAAACAGCTCCTGGATCACTTCAGTTTTCTTTCAGGCACTTAAAAAAGAGTGGCCTTTGTTTGGAAGTTCACTGGTCTGCATGTGGACTTTTAGTAAAATACACTCCGAGTTAGAATTAGAAAGTGATAGGGCTAGTCGTGTGCCAGTTGCATTCTGGGGAAAGCTCGAACGGCTTCCTAACATCAGCCTGAGTTTCCAGAAACATTTCCTCCATGTGCCCTGTGAAATGAGGGCTTCAGCAAATGACAAAACAGCATTTAACCAGGCGCCTGACAAGCTGCTTAAACAAAGCTTATTGATTAATCGTAATCAGAAATCTCATTTACATAAAATGAGGAATAACTCAAGTGCATCTTAATTGGAATCTCTCTCAATTTAATTAAATTTTAACACATGGGTCAGTAGCTAGAGTACAAAGAGAATTTCTTCTAGAGAGACTTTGTTATTTTAAAATGAATTTCTTCCTTATTCACAGGAGGGTGCTGAGCAGAGCCCCGTGGGAGTGGGCTGTGACCGGAATCTCCATCAGATTTGGGCAAGTCTGTGGCACAGGGGCGACAAGCTGGGAAGGTCACTAGTGTGCGCGGGGGTCCAGCTGTCACTGGGGAAGAGTCACCTGTGGGCAGGTTAGGAGGAGGGCTCTGCAGAGAGCAGCATCTATCCCCTTCGGTCATCATCATTGCTTCAGAGGACAGATGGCACCAGGAGCTTTGGAAGAAGCATCCTGAAGTCAGGGCTTGCTAGAGCCAGAGAGCGCTAGATTTCAAAGCCACCAAGAGCCCAGCAAATCCAGCCTGACTGCCACCTATGGAAGTGGAAACTGTCAGAAATGCAGGGACCTCCCCAAGGTTGGGCAGTGACTTCCAGAGCTGGGTGACCCATCTAGACTCTTAGTTCCAGTTCTAGGCACGTGCAGATCACAGAAGGTTGTCAGGTTGTAAGTTACTGAGCACGGGAAACCCTGGCGATGGTCACAGGCAGGCAAAGGAGCTGCTGCCTTCGCCCTGCGTGGGGACTGCTGGGTGGGACTCAGTCAGCGTCTCTGCTCTGGAGTCCACACTCTGACAAACTCTGACCCATTCTGACAAAGCCGATGCTGCCCACGGCCTCCTGGTCACGTCTGCTCAGGTCATACACGTGGCTCCGGCCAGGCGACGGTTACATAATCTGCCACGGTCACCCGAGTGGAAATGACGGCCCAGCACTGCTGAGGGAAAGGAACAGGCCAGGGGCGGCACGGCTGGGTGCTGGCGGATGGATGCTCTCTGGCCTGGCAGAAATTGTTTCCAGATAAGTGATTTTCTTCCACAGTAGGAGGAAACATGAGAAAAGGCTTCTTCTGCCTTTGCCAGACTTGAGATGCCTGAAACACAAAGGGCTGCAGCCAGTCATGCCTGAGCTAGGAAGGGGATGCTTAATTTTAGACCAGTTTCGCTGCTCTCTTGTCTCATCTGGCAAGCATTTCGTTTCGTTTTCCTTTTGGAGCAAGAACAGACTGATTGGCCCTCCGGGTGTCCGGGAATGAAAGGTCATCTATCATTCGGCCACGTGTCCACTCAGGCGGAGAGAGCCAGGCGGTCTGTGACCTGAAAACTCCCCTCTCTGGGTCCCCTGGCTGGGCCAGACCTGCCACCTGCCTGAGAAGGCAGACTCATAGGACTTGGTCTGGGATCTGAACCCCAAAACAGTGAGAGAAGAAAGGGAGAGAGGGAATAGATGCAGCAGGGGGACAAGATTGGGGCAGGAGGGAAGTGGGAAAGATCGGGGAGATGGCAGAGTGGGGATCACTGTGCTTTCTTCCTACCAGGTCAGCGACATGGCCAGAGGAAAGCAGGGCAGTCCCCATGCACCCGGCCAGCACCGATAGTTAGATTTCCACCCAAGCCCAGCTTTGCTCATTTCCTGGTCACTCAGTGGGACTGGGGAGGGAGCCCTGACTACCCACAGATTGTGGTCACAGGCAGAAGAGAAGGCCACCGGGTGCAGTGACCTCGGGGACTCGGGGCAACACCTTAGGCAGCAAGACCTCCCATCCGGCTGGCTCATGACCCAAACTCATCCAACAGGGAGCACAGCTCTGCTTTCATAATGAGAGAGATGAATTATCCATGTTTGGGAGCCTTCCGACCTTCCATAGCCTCATAGCTGCCAAATATGGCAAAAGTTCTCTGATCATTCACCCTCAGGGCTGGCTTTCAGGATTTATTACCACTTTACATCTTGCACACTGAGTGACTACGTAACCCTCAGAGCTCCGGAGGCCAGATGGAGAAGCCGGGTGCCCCTTCTCACATGAGTGGCTCAGATGTCTTTTTCTTTTGTCTTTGTGTTGTTTCTGTCATTGTTTATCACCACAGCAGGTGGAGACTGTCCTAGAAACAAGGAGCCCACGATAGTGATTGCTTCTGGGGTTTGGTGTCTTGCTGACCGGCCCCACCTTGGGCAATGCTGGGAGCTGATGTCTCACCCCAGGACATTTGTTACAAAGTTATATACAAACCAAAGAATGCTGAAATGCAGATTATCTTCAAAACACTTGTTGAAGTTAGGCCATTTTCTCCACATAGACCTGGAATGTGGACTAGAGAAAGTCATCCTGAGATGGAGGATTGTAGATTTTGATGTCTCACAGGGTATTTTTTATAGTATTTTCAGATGGAAACGAAATGAAACATGGCATGATATTCTAGGGCAACAGAAAAAATGACCAGCCCCTGGCTCCCCAGGGGAGGCGGCTCTGATGGTACAAGTGGCGTTTGGCTTGGATCTTCCTGTTTGCCCTGGTGACAGTGTGGAGCACCAAGGACCAGGAAGGTAAGGAATCCACGCACCAGCAGCCGAGGCCCAGGGAACCTCTAGCTTCCACTCTCCCTCTCCACATCCCAGAACCCAGCAAGCACAGCTTCGCCCTAGAGCAGAACCCTCACGCCCTGAGCCTCCAGAGTAGCAGCAAGGGTCTGTCCCCACCCCAGCGGCCTCACTGCCTCGGGCTCTGGCTGAGGACAGCCTGGGGACGTGCAGGGACCCCCAGGTGGCCGCAGGGCTGGGAACCGGTGGTCCTCTGGCCTCTGGCACAGACATCGGATCGGCTCCCCCAGGACCTGCTGGCCTTAACTATGTGTAAAGTTCATCACAAGAGGATGGAAAAGAAATCTTTTCATTAGAGAAACCAATGTGAATTCTTGCAAAGAAAGATAAGAGGATCCTAAAATCGATGGAGTTAAAAATAAAAAAAAAAACATAACATGCGTGCAGGCAGAATATCAAGAAGACTAAAGCTTCGAAGGAGCTCGGCGGGGGAAGGGACTCAGAGACACATTTGGAGTGTGGGGAGGAAGCCGGGAGTGGCAGCTGCTTTCTTGGGGGAGATGGGACAGCATTAAGATAATCTATTTATTCATTCATCCACAATGCATTGAGGTTGCACTACATACTGAGGATTCAGACAAACACTGGGGCGACAAGAGAAGAAACCTTTTCCATTAATGTATTACAGAGGTGTAGAGTCCTTTAAGAGTCTGATCAAAGACCAAGAGGGCGAAGGGTTTAGAAGGAAGGGAGCTATGAGAAGGCAGCTGAGTGGCGGAGAGTAGAGGGGGAGGAGGAGAGCAGCAGAAATTGTCACCAAATGCTGTATACAAAGTCACAGGCCTCCCACAAAGATGGACCCTGGATTCTTTAAATCAATGGGTTTTAGACTTCTCATCTTAAACTGCTAGTTTGCACCTGTCTTTTCTGACAGGAGAATGATTTTTTTCAGGCAGGAATGAGTAGAATAAACCTTCACTAGAATGAGTGAAGAACTATAAGAGGGCAAGCTGCTCTTGGGGTGCGTCTATCAACTGTAACAACTCTCACTGCGGGTACTCGGGGTTAGGCAGAAACAGCACCACTGCTCACAATCTATTTTCTTCAAGAAAACTTGGAGAGCAGGACCCAGGTTGGCTAATGGGTGGCATCATCTATAGAAGATGACAGGCACATTAGTAATCCTGGGCAGGCTTCTGGAACGAGATATGCGTGCTTAGACATGGGAAAGTGTCACTTGTGACCACTGTGGGTTTAGCAAAAGCAGAACATAATGAACTGGCCTCAGGTCCCTTTGTTTTTGTTTTTTTATTGTGTTTGTGTTTTTGTTTTTTGTGGTGCTGGGTATCGAATCCAGAGCCTTATGAATGGTAGCAGACACTCTGCCACTGAGCCTCATCCCCGGTCCAGGGCCCTTTGTGACAGGTTACCCTTCATTGGTTGGAAGGGAGCTGAGTAACCATCTATCTGTTACCTGGCAGAGAATTCACAGAGAACTGGGCGGTGCCAGACAGACTGGAGCCATTGCATGGTCACGCGGTGGAGAGCACGCTGCTGGTGGCGACTAACTCCGGGTCTCCAGCCAGATGGGCATCTACATGGGGGTCTCTTGGGACACTGCCTGGCCAGTGTCCTCTGCAGTGTCACAGCAAGGACAGCAATGAGTTCATAAACGTCATGCCGTTACCACTGGGAAATGGTACTGAGCTAAGGATGTAGGTGAAGGACTGCAAAGAAAGAAGATCAAAAATGAAGGGATTCGAGTTCAAATCTTTGCTTGTCGTTAAATTCAGGGTTAATGGAGCAAGGCTGCTCTGAACATAATAACGTTAGTTTACTTCACATGGGTGAAAGTCACTGTGTTAGTTACTTTTCTCATTGCTGAGACAAAATACCAGCCAGCCAAAGGTAAAGCAGGAAAGGTCTTACAGTGTGTGGAGGTTTCAGTCCATAGTCAGCCGGCTATGAGGCGGGGTGGCAGGGCAGGGGTGGGGTAGGGGCATGGCTGAAGAGCAACAGTCCTCGGCAGGACAGGCAGAAAGCCGCAAGCAGCAAGCCTGGCTTCTTTCTGCCCCGTTATACTCCATCAAGGTTACAAAACTATTGATTGGCACCACCCACACCTGGGGGGGTCCCTCTTCAGTAAATCCATTCAGCCACACCCAGAACTATGCTAATCCAACGAGGGAACTAATCCAAATGTAACACACCCTTAACCTGTATTCACCGTCCCTACATCCGGCCACCTCTGAAAAACCCCACCTATGAGGCTTTGGACGACATCTAGATACAAACCATAACATTTAACTTTCAATATTCTGTGTACTTTTGGGTATCATATCTTTAATAATATACTTAAAAACAGAACCTGTCTCATAAAAAGAGAAGACGCTAAGGACCAAAAATAACTTGATGCGAGGAATGACTAGAGGGACTGGGGAGTGCTTCTCACAGAGACATAATTGTGGGAGTTCGTGTTGTTTCAATTATTCAGATGGATTACATAGAAAGAGAAGGAAACCTGCCCCACCTTTGGAGGAAAGAACTAGGAGACCGAATATACTGTGTCACGGGAAAACACTGACTTTGCTTCAAAAGACCTTTTTACTGTTGATTGTTAAAAAATGGAAGGAAATGGCTTGGGGACATGAGATTCCCCGCAACTGGAGTTATCTGGGAAGAAATCGCGTGGGTCACTCAAAGGCCGTCTTGGGAAGCCTTAAATCGAGCCCATCTTGGACTTGGCTGGCCGACAGCACACCACCACCCAAGAAGGTAGAAAGACTCTGAGCAGAGGTAGCCATCCGGGTACTTGGCCTTCAACTTTCTTCTGAAAATTTATCTGCTGGATTCTTTCTAGTTCAAATATTTTTGTTCTGTGTATTCCAAAACTTTTAGGTGCACTTCTATGGTCTGATATCAGTCAGAATATGCCCAGTTGTATGGCATTGACTGATGGCCGCAAAGCTTCAGTGACTGGAAACAACACAGTTATCCCTTGCTCAGTCCATGTTCGGGAGAATCCCAGACTCTGGGCTTGTGTTCCTCCAGAATCGGTCCCCAGGCTCACTTCTCCAGGGCTGGGGTTAGGGATTCACAGAAAACTACGTGCCCTCTGTGCACACAGAGGAGGAAAACTGGCTGTCATAAGGTGTAAGTTTACGACTGTCTCAAATTAAAATGCACTCAAGCCCTCTTCAAACAAAACCGCCCAATTAAGCAGCGCTACTTCCTCCTTGGGTTCTGGTCCTGTCCTTGTTGGGAGCCCTGGGAGCCCAGGTCACCTTCCAGGGACTGGGTTTCTGCACAAGAAGAGGACGCATCCTTTTTACCTTTCAAGATTCCTGTTTCGGTGCCATAATTCAACAGATATGAATGCTACTTGAAACACTTTGGTTAACAAATAAACGGAATGAGTAATGAGTAAATACTCCGTGCCCTCAACCTGAGACAAACAGCCAGGCAGCCGAGTCTCCTGTGCATGGAACGTGCATTCAGTCATTGTTTTAACACAGCCAGCCATGTTCCTGTGCACTATAGCATCCTCCTGTCTCTCCCACATGGCAGGCCACCAGCATCACAGACACAGACAGAAGCAGGGGACCCACGAGCCCCTCAGAACACACGTGAGAAAAGGTAGTCCTGTCCTGACCTCAGCACGCAGTTCCGTGCTCCCCCACTCCCTGTGGCCTTGCTTCCTCCAGCCCCTCCTCCACCTGCGCCTAAAGACAAAGCCTGGCGAATGCACAGTGCCGGACACTGGACATCCACGGGACACTTCCTGCCAGCGGCTGCGTCGCACAAGGCCGGTCACTGGGGACAAGAGGTCACAGGAGGGAGGCTGGCACAGGGTCCAGACAGCGTGGCCCAAAGGCAACCCACGTGCTCCAGGCACCCATGTCCCCTGTCCAGGTGGCTGCATAGTAACAGTGGTGCTCAGGAATGCGGCCGATGGCCTGTGCTTCCAGCCAGGGGAAAGTCCCTTCTTCACACACCAACTGGGACTTGGCTGCAGCACTGGAAAGTTGGAGGCACAGGTCACAGACTGGATGGGGCACATGCAAATCCCCAGCTCTGAGCTGGCAGCAAGGTGTCGCTGCCCCAGGCTGGGGTCACGGGCACCATGGGGAGCTGGGAGGCGGGGAAGGGTCTTGCGAGGGCAGGGAAGGAACACAGGCCCAGGGGTCACACCTGAGGCCACCACCACCAGGCCAATCTGAAGGGACTGACCAAAGACCCAGCAAGAGAGCACCAAAATGCAGAAGAAGCACACGCTGTAAGCCCAGCACAGTGGGAGGCTGAGGAGCAGGATTGCAGGTTCAAGTCCAGCCTGTAGCAACTCGAAAAGAAAGAATCATGAAACAGTGGAGAATGGCTGCTAAAATGATAGAATCAGATGAATTTCAAAAGCGGATCTGAATTATTGAGTGAGTTCTCGTGTGCAGATTATATTGTGTCTGAAATCTCTCTTCCTCAGTATTCCAGGCTCTTCTGATGTAGCAGAAACAGTTTCTTCTCGGCCGGCAGAGCACATTATCCTTCAAACAAGCCAGTATGAAGAAGGACCTTCGCCAGTGCAAGGTGGCTCCTGAAGTCCCAGCTGCTCGGGGCTGAAGCAGGAGGGTTACTCGAGCCCTGGACTACCTCAAAAAACTAAAATAAAAGCGGAACTTCACAGAGAAACAATTGACTGGCCTCTTATAGGATTAAGGCACAAACATATGGTCCTGAGACATTTGAAATGATCGGAGGGACGGGTTTCTTTAGCGTTGCTATTCTGTCCTTCATAATGATCAGTTGATGGGCTGCGTCAGACTGCTTGCTGGCCCAATTGCTACTCTTCCTCGTGGATTAGTTAGCAGTGAGAACAGTGCTGCTGGTGGGTAATTGTGGCCAGTTCTGAGCCAGCTTATGAGAGTAGCAAGAGAGGCCGGCATGTCCCGAGAGGCTCTGCCTGCACCAGCCCATCGCTCCCCTCCCTGCGCCCAGCAGGCTGCTGGTCCCCCCGCCCCTGGCACTGTGGAGGCCTCTGGAACACCCGAGGAAGGCCTTCCCGCCCTGGAAAAGCACTTCCCACTCCTCGGTCGGCTGGAACCACCCCTCCAATCAGGCCCATAGAAGAGCCCTTCCCTTCTCTTCCGTCAGGAAAATGGAGCTGGAAGTGAGAGTCTGGCGTTGCCCTTCATCAGGGCTGTCGGGCTGACAGGCCAGCCTGCTGGTGTCTGCAGAAGTTTCCTGGGGGCAGAGGAGGTCACCGCTGATAGAGGGTGACGAGCGGTGGGTGGGCAGGGGCCCAGGCAGAGCTCGCCTCGACAAGGGGGAGGAGCCAAACATCTTCTCCTCCTTTCTCCCCCAAGAGCTCTGAGGACAAAGCTGTCTGAGGCCCGCAGTGTGCTATTTCCACTGAAGAAACTAGCTGGTCCTCAGAGTTCAATAGTGCTGTTGGCGTGGACACAGGTGGCACTGTGTCGAAATCTGGTGGCTTCACGCCGTCTCCACAAGGTGAACATTTTATCAGAGGCCACTCTGAGGCCTGGACATCAGACTCTTTCTTTCTGGGCCCTATTTTTAGCAGACTCATGTGACACGGGCACTTGTACCTGTCAGCAGCAGGGTCAGGAGCCAGCGGTTGGCCTGGGCTGCTCGCACGCCGTGTGGGGCTGTGTGAAGGTCACGCTCGCTGTGGGTTTGGACAAGGACCCCCGTGCTGGTCCCACTCACCTGCGGGTCTGAGCTGGCATCAGACACTCACTCCAAGGCAGTGACTGCGATTGTTCTGCAGGAAGGAAAAAAGATGTTTGGTTCATTTGCTAAAAACTAAGCCCGAACAATGTGAATAGGTACAAAGTCATAAACACACACACATTAGTAGGTGCTTACATGTGAAAGATTGAAAATGATATACCTCCTTCACAGTTCCAACCTAGAAATAGACAACAATGGGATTCCAGAAGAGAAGAGAAGACCAAGTTAGTAAAGCATACTTCAATTTTAACCCTACAACAACTAGAATTAGCTTCCATTATCACTGTGTAATTTTACAATCTCTTGGCATTGTGTAGAGCTTGTAACATAGCATTCATTTAAAGAAAAAGAGAAGAGGGAAAGAAAGGAGAGGGGAAAAATAGAAATGGGGAAAAAAGAGAATAGAGTAACTGTCAAGAGCCAAGGTCAGAAGCTCCGAGTGAATGAAACAACTGGAGATAAATGGGACTAATTGGAAAAACCTTTATACGGTTGAAATTTAAGCAGAATCGTGTGTGTGTGTGTGTGTGTTACTGGGGAATGAACTCAGGGCCTCCCCACTGGGCTACATCCCCAACCCTTTTAATTTCTTTATTTGTATTTTGAGACAGGGTCTCCCTAGGTTGCCCAGGGTAGGCTCAGCTGCGATCTTCCTGCCTCTCGGGATGCTGGGGACACAGGGTCTGTGCTCGTAAACACAGCTTTGAGCAGGACTTTTAAAATAATAAAGATTTTCCTCAGTAGTTTATCTTATAAAATATTCATTGAAAAAAAAAAAGGATTAAGTAGAAGGCCAGGAAGACAATTAGTAACCCAGTCTCCCAGAGCAAAGCCACAGTTTACAGGGCAGTTAGCTCTCTCTCCCTTTCTCTCTCTCTGTCTCTCTCTCTCTCTCTCTCTCTCTCTCTCTAATGAACACCAGAGGTAAGTCCACCAGCAGCTGCAGACCACTTCTAGCTGGAGAATTACAGAGGGCCTTTTGGCCGTGGTGCTGACATTTGTCCTGGAAGTGTGAAGCATGCTCTCGGGACCAGCCCCTCTGGGCTGCAGCGGCCTCCTCTGTCCTATGGACACATTCTGGTCATCCCACCCACCTTGCTGTGGTCAGTAGCATGAGTACAGTGAAAGCGCCCTCTCGAAGTCCCTTTCCAAACCTTTTTTGACCTGGAACGCAGTTGTGATGCAAGCTTGGGCCCAACATGCAGAAGCCTGTTCACTCTGAAAGGGAGGTGAGATTCTGCACTGGGTGCTCACAGCAATAGGATTTTTTTTTTTTTTTTACCATTTCCACACTAGCAGTGTGACATTTCTAGCCCATGTAGGGGCATTGTTAAGGCCAATTTTGCGTGTCTGGGGACCCATCCACCATTCACTTCCCTGAGAAAGTGCTTTTGACTGGCTCAGGAGACCCTTGAGAACCTTGCCTAGAAATCTGGGCATCTTCCCAGAAGGGAATCTTGCAGTTTGGGGACAGGTTTGGTTTATGAAAGCAGCCCCAGCAGGTGAAGGCAGCGCTAACAGCTGTCATCATTTAAGGAGGGACACTCGTGCCTCCAATGCGCTTTCTGTGTGTGTTGGGTCTGTCTCTCACATCAGCCCCACAACACCGTTAGAGTTATTTTCTCCATTCTAGTTCTTGTGTGCTGCGGATCGAACCCAGGGCCTCGTGCAGGCTAAACACACACCTTCTCACTGAAGTCCGTCCCCAGCCCCGATTCTCTCCGTTTTGTGGGGAAGAAAAGGAGGCCAGAGAGGTTGACGTACTTCCTGAAGGTCGTGTGGTCCCGCAGCCCTCGCTGCCCCCCCGGGAAGGCAAAGGTGGATGGTGAGCTTACCCATGTGCCGTCCTGGTTTGGTGACCCTTGGAGGAGGCTCGCTGTGAGTGGGGGGCTGGTATGCCTGACAGGCCGCTTCCTGCCCCTCCACACTCCCCCAGCAGTGCTGCCCTGGGCGGCTGGCACGGGGAAGTGTCCGTCCTGTGGAGTGAGAGGAGGAAGTGGCTGCCCACTGTCACCGGGCAAGTTCACTCGAGGTTCTGTGATGAGGCTCTGACTGAGGACGTGGGGTGAGCTGGGAGGGCTCATCATCATGCCGCTCTCCCCTCCTCGGCTGGATCTATTTCTGAGTCATCTTTCGATTAGAATCAGCCACCCCGGGACGCGTGTCTCAGCAACGAGTCTGTTGATCGCTGCTTCCCACTTTTTTGTCTCTTTCTATATTGCTTATAATGTGTGTGCAGCTGCTTTGAGGACTAAATATGCAATCAGTGTGATGCGATCATGTTCCTTCCTTATCAGGGAAGGCAGAAAATGCCAACTTGAATTTTATGCAATTTTCAAGAGGTCCATGATACAAAATGGTAAGTTTGCTTAATCGATGCGATCTTAATTAGAGTCACAAGGGAAAGCGGAAGGCACACGGAGCTCAGCTGTCATGCGTATGTTCGGCTGAGATCGGCCGTTACCTGGCTCTGATTCCCCGAATGGTGAAGTTTGTGCCTCTGAAGTTGATGACAATGGAATGTGGGATTACAGTCATTTTTCTAGCCCTTTCTGTTGTGCTGTTCCCAACGAGGTGCAGATGTTATTTGTTATGGATGGAGAACGAGCTGCCGTGGGACATGTGTATACATATTTCCATCAAGAGTGCAGCAATCAGAAATACACAGTCATCCCTGTTCCTCATTATCAATCGGTGATTTTTGCTCACTTGCTCATGTAAACTTTTCTTCAGCCAATGAATATTCATTGAGCTCTTGTCTATGTGGTAAGCATGGGGGATGGACAAATGGACATCCCTGCTCCGATCTCACCGTAATTGGAATGCTAAACAAGCCGACCTTTTGGCAGGACCCAGCATCACGTATGCATGTGTGGGGTGTAAGGGAGCAGTCAGGAAGATACCTGCAGGCCAGGGCAGTTTAAAATGTGAAGCCGAATTTTCCCAGAGCACGGGACAGTGATGGCCCCAGGAGGCAAAGAGAGTGGAGAGATTTAACTCTGTTCAGAACCTGTCTTTATTAATCAAATGGAATAAATTCCAAACATCTCATTCATTTCACATCGCGATGTTCTTCCTGTAATTTTGCAGTGGAAGATCTTCCTATAAAAAGAGAAGGAATTGGGCAACTTTATTTGTTGTTATTTATTGATGAAGGAGGTAGAGCAAGAACAAGCAAGCAACAGGAAGCCATTGGGCAGGAAATCAGAAAGCAGACAAAGCAAGATGATTACACCAAAACATCAGGAAACCAACAGACGGAGGTCACCTGGCCCTCCCAAGACCCTGCTCGAAACCAAAGCACATGACCTGAACTGGCCCAACCTCATCTGCATCATGGTTTTGGCTGGCTGTCCCCCATGGGCTTTGGAGGCCATGACTTTCCTCTGAAAAGTGGGCTGTGTCAGGTAGGCCACTGGGCCGTGACCCCATCGGTCTCCAGCCACAGATCCTGCTAAAATCCCAGGAATTTAAGAGACCCAGTGACTCCCCCTGCTGCGCAGTGAACCCTTCTCACTGGCCAGTTCCTGCCCCATGCAGTCTGCTTTCACTTTTAATAAGTCCTACCCCTGTCCCTCCTCCAGCGTGTCCTGCCCAGTCATTTGCTCAGGACACCAAGACCCCTGTCTGATAACAGTGTGCCCTAAGCATTCAGATGCCCTGCTGTGCCTCTGTGGCAGGCATGCTTTGTAAAGCGTCCTGGCCTGTAAAGCAGAACTAGAACTGGCTTTATCCCAAGTAAAACCTTCCTCATGCATCAGGAATATGTTAGGTGTGACTTTTACCTAGCTTCTGGCCTCAAGTTAAAATGTAGGGTGAAACGATATAAGCAGTTACCCAAATCAATGTGTTTACAGCCCTGCAGAGTTTTCACTGCCTGCTCGGGGCTATTTGCCCGCAAACAACATCATAGAAACCTCCAAGATGCCTGGAAACAAAAGCCTCATTGCACTTCTCCAAGAGGTAGCAGGGAAGCACAAGTGACCCCAGTGTGGTCTCCACGTGTTTCTCAGCTCCTGTGGGATGGCCACGGGCTCTCGCCCCACCCTCCAGACAGAAGGAAAGTTTCCAATGCAGACCAGGTCAGAGCATCCGGAGAGGAGACCACGCTTGGCTGGGAACAAGGAGGGCTCTGTTCTTTCCTGGCTCATCACCCTCCATCCGTGTGGCATGGAAAGTCCCTGATATTTCTGATCCTTGAGTGCTGTATCTAATATGTGCTTCATTGAATTTAAGACCTTAGATCTAATAGAAATACAATATGTGTGGTGACTCCTAGTTCCTCAGCTTGAGCAATAGGAAAAAGGGTATAAAAGAAGAATCTACTGAAAGGGGCTTTGGATTGCTGGTTCCCAGTCTCCCACTAACGCATCCGTGTGATGCTGGAATATCCACTTCCGGTGTCTGTCCTTGCCTAACCTAGAAGCAGTCTGGTATATATGGTGGGCACAGAGTGATTTGGGGACAATAGCTATATGATTGACAAGGTGTCATCCAGTTCTAGTTTTCTTTGGTTCCACAGATGGGTCAAGTTTCCCAGAGAAATGTTAGCAGTTTTTAATTTCCTTAAAACATAACCCACTTACCTTCTGTAGAAGGAGTAAGTGAGGTGGACATTTCCACTCCACGATGCTGAGTAAGCTTTCCAAAACAGCTTGGATGTTGAAGTCCTACTGGTGTTTAAATTAGCAAGGATTGTTTAATTCTCTTATACTAAACCTCCTGATAAATGCCTTCGTTCATTGGATCAGACAGTAGATCCTTCCTTCTGTTTTCTTTGCTTATTTCCAAAACGAATGGACTCCCTGTCCCTCAAGGATACTCACCTCTAGGAAACCAGCCAGCAAGCCATAGCCTGCTCTTTGGCACCACCCTGTGCAAGTGATTCCCCCGGAGCGGACAGAAGAGCCATCCTTCCAGCCTACTCCAGGTTCCGGAACACCTTGGCCTGCCTCTAAGCCTGTTGGGTTTCACGCTCAAGGCTCCAATCAGGAAGGATTTTTAAAAGTTTTGGACATTCATGTCCAACGTTATTAAATGTTAGTCTTTCTTGTATTCCTTGGCCCAGAATGAGGAAAATGTAATAACTGAGGAAGATTTAGAGCTGGTAATGCTTGTGAAGAGCTTTCATATGTATTAGTCTTGCAAAACCTGCAGACTGGGTGGCAGGAGTCCAGGTCGGAGATAAGCTGGGCTTAGGCCAGCGAGTGCTGTGCCCGAGTCAGGGGCTGGGAAGAACCGAGGCGTGTCCGGGCTGTGTCTTCTGCTGTGCACTTCTGGGTTCTTTCCTTAGGCCCCCGCATCTTTGGGAGAGTTCCGTCTCCTTGACCGTGCCGCTTCCCGAAACGGCGCCATGTGTGACCCACAGGAGGACTCTGGACTGCGGCCGTGACCACAGTCTTTCCCTGTAAATATGGCAGACGGAAAGGTTCTCTTCCAGGTGTTACCCCTTCACTCCATCTTTCCTCGTCTTTAGCATGGGCTGTGACCTTAAAAAGGGACTGAGACTAATAATCTTCAAGTGCCTTTTTGTTGTTAACGGAGTCTCAGGAAGTCTTGGCCTCTCCAGGCTTCCTCCGGACTTCAGAAGGTAAGAAGAAAGCAACACAGTCTTCCGTCTAGGTTGGAAGATTTTGCAGCCAGGTCAGCAGCGACAGCATTTCCGATATCCCCCGAGCACAGGTCAGCTGGCTTTATTTCCTGGTTGGCTCCCTCACCCAATTCCAGCCAAATACAGATTTACGGGGAAACAACCCAAGAGCCCGTGAGATGATAAGGAATAAACGGATGAGATATCTTCATACAGAAGACACATTTGGCCACATAAAGGAAGAGGTGTGACAAGGTGTAACTCAGACAAAGCTTGGGGAACCTGGTGCCAGACGAACGTGAGCTGTCATAAAACACCACACGGTGCGTGTCTCTGTGTGCGGAACACCCGGAGCAGTGACGTCTGCGGACAGAGAAGCAGATAAGCAGGCGTGCAGAGATGGGCATATAGGAGGGAAGTGATGGCCCAAAACAATGGGGCTTGCCGTGAGGCGATGAAAGTGGTCTCAGATTGGTGGCGATTATGCAGCTCCATGAAAGAATTAAATCATTTCCCTGTACAGTTAAAATGGGTGGATTATATGGCAGGTGAACTCTAAAGTAACCCCAGCAAGGTTATTCTGAGGAAGTAGACTTGCAGGGACACGGCGCTCTTCTTCCTGTGCCCCTCTGCAGCATGAGGGCTGCCCAACACTTCTGGCCTTCACTGGCCCTTCCCTGGTCTGCGCACTGACCGACAATCACACTGACTGCAGACTGACCAGAAGAGTCTGCCAGCTTCCCTAAAATAAACAGCTTTCCCCAAACTCCTGAAGTGTTCGGTTCAGCTCTCAGCCCGCTTAATTTTTTATTGTAGTTGTCCCTTGTCTTGTTCAGTATTCAGCCATGAGGTCAACCAAGGAGGTGACATTTCTTATTCGACTTTGAACCTCCAGTACTAAGAATTCTGCTTTATAGCAAGCATGTCATCCACAAAAGAGGAAGGAAGAAAAGAAGGACGAAAGGGAGGAGGGAAGGAAGGGTGGAAAGAAGGGCGGGAGGGCAGACTGACTTTTCCTATCACTAGGCACATTGTTCTTCCGAGACCCTGGATATACGCACATCTGTGGAACAACAAAGCAACGCACGCCATCAGAATCTCAGAAAAATACACTATTTAACCTTGGCTTACAATGCATATACTATTACTGTAATTATTATTTGTGGCCTTCCTGAATGAATGACTCAGTGTATATTTCCCTTGGTTTATGTTGGTTATAAAATCAAGTTCTGGGACCTCATACCCTGTATCTTACATATCTCTCAAAGAATATACTGTGCTGAGTGGGTACTGCACGCCTGTAATCCCAGCACTTTGGGAGACTGAGGCAGGAGGATTACAGGTTCGAGACCTGACAGAGAGATTTATTAATAATGACATATTCTCTGAATGAATATCTAGATGACACCACAAGATGGATTTTCCAGGAAATTTAACACTGGATGGAACTTTAACAATGAGTCTAGACGGGTGCTTTTTCATCCAGCATCAAGTAAATTCCCTTGCCCTTCACACACTAGAACTCCAGTTACTTCAGTGTTTCATGGCTTTGCTGTAAAAGAAAACGTTTCCCCAAAAGGACTTTGGGGGTCTCAATATGAGAAGATCGAGTCCACACTTCCCAAAGTCATCTGTGCGGGGCCCATGAGGGACAGCTGCTTTCTCCTTGTGACCTCCTGACTCCTGGCCCCAGGCAAGCAGGCTACTCTTCTGTCCTGGCTGCTAAATCCAGGAAGTATGAGGCGGCAGGGCTCCACCAGAACATTCTGCTTGACTCGGGCTACAAAGGAAAATGCAAGTCCCACTGCACCCTGACTGACTGTCTCCAGCCATGAGATGCTCGAGGGCGGGAGTCACCCCCAAGTCCTGCTTTGGCAGGAGTAGATCCCCCACTGTGCTGGGCCCCCAGGGACCCAGGGGAAATCTGCTTGGTTACCGACCCAGGGACACTGTTAGCAAGGATAGCAGAATCACCTGTCCCAGTGTCTTCAAGGACCCTTTTTAGGAAGCAGGAAACGAATCATTCTGTGCAGCATGTGGCTCTGGAGCTGGAGGATGGAGCTGGCCCGCCATTCTCCACCAGGAAATCTGAGCCGCCAGGGACAGAGAGAGACGGGCGCAGGTCCAAGAGCCACAGCTGCGACTTCCTGTGCTTCCAACACCCAGTAAGTGGGCTCAGCCTGTCTGGGGCCGGGCCAGCCTCGGGCAACCAAGGCAACACTGGGTGTCCTCGAGTGGCCTTGTGGTGAGGAAAACAGGGCCCCCTGCAAGTCATGCATTTCTACTTTGCACAGATCTTCACCAGACCAGAAAGCCAGAGAGGCAGATGATGGGGACTCTAGGGAGAAAAGAGAAGCTAGAATGTGCAGGCTTATCTTGAACCATCCTCAGCCCTCCTGGCTTACCCATATCTATTCCATTGATTTTAAAACCATTTATTGAAGCTCGGTGTGGTGGCTCATACCTGTAATCTCAGCACTCTGGGAGGCTGAGGCAGGAGGATTACCAATACACAGAGTGAGTGTGCAGATATAATGAAGCAGTGTGTGTAGAGAGCCCAGCATGTTGTGCACGGCCCCTTTACTTTTCGGTATTAACTTATCATGACTGCATCAGCTTAGGCTGTGCCCATGATATGTCACTGATCTATGACTTCCAGTAGAGGCCCTGTTGAGGAACTCACCTTTCCAACGGGTCCACACATGTAGGAGGCAGGAAGAGTTCATGACTACTACAAAAAAAGTGAGTTGAGTGTCCTTTGAATGACCTTGACGGCACTGAGCAGAGCGCAGTGGATGAGGTCTCCTCTCTGCCATCTTCCTGCCTGGTCTACAGCCTGTGTGTTCTCCTCAGCCAGAAGTTCTTGCCTCTCCGCTTGCTTTTCATCCAAATGCCCTGTTCACTCCAATGACCAAGTCCCTGCACGCTGTCCTTTGCCATATCGCTTCAACACATTCTGTTGCTTTTCTCCACCTCACCTTCTGCCCTGTCTGAAATCTATCACTGTAATTATGCCCTTTGGTAGTGAGGTTTCTGTCCAACTCTGGGTCTGCACACTTGGGACCCACTGCTGGCCGAGAACACCAGGAGCCTGTGTGTCCCTACAGCAAGCTGTGTTAATGGGGTCACCCCTGACCCTGCTACCCATGGGTCCAAGGAGGCCCAGGAAAGTGGGTGGGGTCTGGCATCCCTCACGGCCATCCTGGGATGGCCTCCTCCTTCAAAACTGGGGGAAGAAGACCCAGCCTCTGGTTATCATCTGCAAGGAGTGGGCCTCTGCTACTGACTGTCAAGGTGAGGAGTCATCTTCTACTTATGACTACTGCAGCATAAAACTAAAAGAAGTCGTAAGTAAGAACCCATCTAATGGCTAAATCCATCGCTGTCATCAGGTCAAGAAGTCCAGGAATCTCCCTTTGCCCCTTTCTCCCAAACCCTTCTGAAGCACTGGCCTTTTGCGCTGAGAATGAGCACTCGTGTCCACCTCTGGCACGGCCAGACCAGCTGATCTCGTCCACCCTCAGAGGCTGGGCAAGGTGGGCCTTGTGAGGGCTCAGTGTCAACATTTATTACCCATTTATCCCATTGATTTTCTAGCCATGCTGCCCCTAAAACTGACTATAGCTTAGAAACACCCAGGGAACTTTTAAAACTTATCCTGGATTTCTAGCAGAGAAGAAGTAACAGAAAATTGATTTATCCCTGTGACTGAAACAAGTTGAAAAGAAAAATATTTTATGAGACAGTTGCATTCCAAATGTTGGACGTCAAATAATGAAGGACAGTGATAACTATTGAAAATAAACTCTTTAAATAAGTTAAACTTGGCAGAGTTAATTGGAACAAAAATCAATTCATGAGTGGAGCCGCGCTCTGAGCCCACGCAGGCAGTGCCTGAAGGCAGAAGGAAGTGACGTGCAAGACAGCGGGGCTGATAACTTTTCCACATTGGCTTCTGTGGACACAGCGTGGTCCATCGGCAGCCATTGGCAGTTCACGATGGGCTGAATCTTGGCCACTGTGATGGAGACTCCGTGACTTGATACGAGAACATATAGTTCCCAACTTACGATGGCGCATCGATGGCTTACGATGGCTTACAATGACTATGTTCAATGTATCAGGATGTGAAACCCAGACAGGTTTAGTAAAACCATACTACAAGTCTGGAGTTGGGAATTTTGATCTCTGCCCTGGACGGTGAGCTAGGGTGCAATATTGTCCACGGTGCTGGGCAGCTGCAGCCAGCTGCATCTCTCTGTGAGCTCCCTGATCACAACGGCAGACACCAGACCCTGCGGTGTGCTGTGTTACTGAGCCACAAGGCTCCATGCACATTTCCAGCTTGTAATGTTTCCAGTGTGTGAGGGATTTGTTGGGATGTGAGCCCATGGTGAGTGCAGGAGCAAATTAAGTTATGTGCAGTCTGCTGACACATACAGTTAAGCTGCAGTTTGCTGTGCAGGGACTCAAAGTATGGCAGTATCCCGAGGGCTAATTTAATTTAACTTAACATAACTGAGATGGCCACCAAGTGTGATAGACACCAGCCAAACACCACTCGACTTTCTACCTAGAGAAGGTCCCAGGAGGAGGCACAGACAGCATGGGAGAGCCCAGCCCCTGCACAGGGTGCTCCTGGAGACTTCAGCAGACAGCCATCAGTGTGTGCACATAAAGAAGCCCCCCATCACTGGAGAAGGGACTATTGCCGGTGATGAGAAGAGACAGTCCCCATGTCTCAAAGACCTGGGAACAGGATCTGTCACTAAGGATCAAAGTGGAAGATCTCATGCTTTAGGGAGAGCTGGTGAGAATGCTAGCAACATGAAGCCGGACTAAAACATGTTGATCTAGCTTAGCAAAGCTTACAAACAAAACCCAAACTGTGTGCAAACGACAACCACATCCCAGAAAAAAGACTCTGCAGTATATATGGGAATATAAAAACACAGAAGTCGATAAAATTAAAACAAAATATCTGTGATTCCAAACAAATTACTAGGCATACAAAGAAACAAGAAAATACTATCAACAATGAAGAGAAAAATCCATCTATTTAAAGCATCCCAGAAATGACACAGATAATAGAATTGTGAGATGAAGATGGTAAACCAGGTTCTGTAATTTGTTCCATATTTAAAGAAGTTAGAAAAAGATTGAACATGTTAGTTGGAGATATAGAAAATAAAAGATATATAAGATAAAAGATCCAAATAAAACTACTAGACAGATGAAAACTGGTATGTCTGAGAAGAAAGGTACAATAAATGGAAATAAAGGCAGATTAGGCATTATGAAAGGAAAGATTAGGGACACAAAGACAGGAATACTGATTTTCTAAAATGAAACACAGAGAGAAAAAAGCTCTGAAACAAAGTAAACAGAGAATCTGTAAACTCAGGATGAAAACAAAAAGGAAGATGACAGTAGATTTTTGTCAGAAATAATGCAAGAAGAAGGGAGTAGGCAACATTTTTTAAATATGAAGAAAAAAATCTGTCAAACTAGACTTGTTACCAAGCAGAAATATATTTTAAAAATGAAAGTATAAAATTCTTCAGGCATAGAAAATCTAAAAGAATAAATCACCAGCAGAATCTCACAACAAGAAATGTTCAAGGAGATGTATCAGGCAGAAGGGAAAGGACACTGTATAAGAGTCTGGAGCTACAAAAGAGGCTGAGAACAGAGAAAATGGTAAATGTATTGGTAAATATGAAGTACCATTATGTTATTTAATCCTTTCAAAAGAGAACCAAACATTTAAAGGAAAAATTAGTTATATATTGACAGGTTCGTAATGTACTGAAGAGCAGATTGTACAACAACACAAGGGCTGG
Source organism: Hystrix cristata (assembly GCA_004026905.1). Taxonomy (NCBI): domain Eukaryota; kingdom Metazoa; phylum Chordata; class Mammalia; order Rodentia; family Hystricidae; genus Hystrix; species Hystrix cristata. Next base: position 5,824 of record PVJO010022716.1, on the reverse strand, counting down.
AAGTAGATCTCAAACATTGTTTGAGATCTCTAGTGTGGACTGTGGCATTGTTAAGAAGGCACAGCATAAGAAGTTAAATTGTGCATACTGCAAGCCCCAAGACAATCACTAAACTAGCACAATAATTATTTATAGCTAATAAGTCAACAAATTAGAAAAATTCATCATAAAAATACACATCAGGAAAGGTGTAGAGATTGATGATTTTGACAATTGCATAACAGTGTGAATATACTTACTGTCATTTGATGATTCACATCATAATAGTTAAAATGATTTATTTTATGTTATATAATTTCACCATAAAAAATACATAATGAAAAGAAGGCAAATAAAGAGGACAAAGGAAACTGAAGCTGAAGAGACAAATATAAAACAAGCAAAAGGGGGTAGATTTAAATTCAAACATATCAATAATAACATTAAATTAGAACAGTCTGAGCAGCCTTCATTAAAAAAAGTCTCATCCCACACTTCTCTCCCTCTCTCCTCTCTCTCTCTCTTGCTCTCTGTCCTCTGTCTCTCTCGATCTCTTTCTCTCTGTGTGTGTGTGTGTGTGTGTGTGTGTGTGTGTGTGTGTGTGTCTGGATTTCTTGGACCCCAAGCTGTGAGCTGCTTTCTTCTACCAGGTCATTCTGCCACGCAGTTTTTGCCTTGGAGCCAGGCAACCATGGACTGCACCCAGTGAAATCAAGAGACAAAATAAGCCTCTTCTCGTTTAAGTTTCTGGTGTTAGGTATTTTTGTGCCAGCAGTGAGAAAGCTGACTAATACACATTTCTATTAAAAAGAAAAGATGTGACTAGGTAAAAATCAAGACCTAACCTTATTTTGCCAATAAGAAACAAACTTCAAATATAACAACAAAATTAAGGTAAAAGTAAAAAGATAGAAAAAGATTTGCCATAGTAACACTAAGCAAAAGAAGGGTAGAATTATAATCAGACAAAATAGATTACAGCATAAGATTTGGGATAAAAAGGTTCAATTTATGAGGAAGGACATAAACATCCTAAATATTTTTGCATATAATAATGAAGTTTCAACATACATGAGACGAAAGCTAATAGAACTAAAAGAAGTAGACATATCTAAAAATCATAGTTAACGATTTCAACATGCCCCTTTCAATAACTGGTAAAACAAGACAGAAGATCAGTATAGATACTGAAGACTTGAAGAACACTGTCAGTCCACCTTATGGAACTAATATTTATAGAACACTCCACCTAAAACAGCAGAATGAACAATCTTTTCATGTGCATTTGAGGCATTTACAAAGACAAACTACCATATACTGGCCAGTAAAACATGTCACAATTAACACCAAAGGATTCGAGTCATGCAAATTATGCTTTTTGACAATAAAGAAATTAAGTTATAAATAAATAAAAGGCTTATAAGAGAGACTCTAAATTTATGGAAATTAAATGGTACAATTTTAAACAACCCATAGGTCAAAAGGCAAAGACAAAAAATGATGTTTGGCACAGACCATTAAAGGAAAAAAAGGTATATAAGTCTTTCAACATATGCAGAAAAAACATTTGACATCGGACATATTTTCATAATTTAAAAAATCCCAAAAGGTCCAGGGTGAGAATGGCCAGCACTGGCTGGGCTCCCATCTCTAGGCTGGCGGGTGGGTGTGCTCACAGCTGGGGCACCTACGCACAGTGGTGACCACCGCGAACAGGACTCAGCTTGCACATGGAACACCCTCCCCCGTGGTCACACTCCCCATCGTTGAGTGCCTTCCTGAAGCCATGACAGAGAGCCTGAGAGATGAGTTCTTTGTCTACCTCCACCTGTGTACCAGGACGAAGCCCTCTCCCCACAGACGTGTCAGCTACACTGCATTCAACAGGAATCGTGTGAATCTACTTCCACAGGCTGTGAAGAGGAATAAAGGCCCGAGTATGACCCAGTCTCCAGGGACCCGCACTCGGGACCACAGCAGGGATTTGGACAGATACTCAGCACAAGAAAGAGGAAACTGGAGGAACTTCAAGCTCACTTTCTTTACTTGTATGAAATGATGAACAGAGTATAATCCCTTTGCTTTCATTTCTTTGCACATAATAGTAGATGGCTTAAACAAATAACCTTAAAAAAGCTCACAATCTCTTAACGATGTAGGGATAGCTGACACTTCTGACACCTGAGGTTACCCGTGATGACGTGTTGCCAAGTCATACGTAATGGTGAGAGACAGTACTCTTCTGCTAAAATTACAGAAAAAAGGGTATCTGCTCTCACCCTCTTTACTCACTATTGCAGTACGGTAGCTAGCTGATGCATTAAAGCAAATAGAAGAAGTAGAAAGCAGATAAAGAGGAAAGGGAGACACAAAACAGAATTTATTTACAGACAGCAAACTAATATATGTAGAAAAGCCCGTGTAATCTAAAAACAAAAAGCTATAATAAGTAATATATGGGTCTTGCAAGGTTGCAGATACCAAATCAATATACAGAAATCAATTCTATTTCAATATAGCCACAACAGATTTTTAAATTAATAAAATAATGACTTAAAGAGTACTTACATATAAATCTGATAAAACATATGCAAAATTACACTGTAACCTATAAATATTGTTGAGAGAAATTAAAAATCGGTATAACTAGAAAGACAGATCATTCTGTGCTTACAGATCAGAAGGCTTCATGTTATAAAGATGAAAATTTTCCCCAAATTACTCTGCAGATTCAGCACAATCCCATCAAATCTCAGCTGGCTTTGGAGAAATTAAAAAATGGTTTCTGATATGCATATGAAAATGCAAAAGACCTAGAACAGACAAAACAACTTGGGAGAAAATGAGTCAGAGGACTAACACTGTTGAGTTTCTGAAGCTTCTATCACAAAGCTTCAGAAATCAAGGCATTAATTATGGTGATGGCATCAAAATGGACAAATCAGTGCACTGAAATAGACTGCATAGCTATTTTCAGTCTTTTCCAAGGCAATCCTATGAAGAACGGCTAGTCTTTTCAACAAATAGTGCTGGGAAAAATTGGATATCTATCTGGAAAAAATCTGAACTTCGATCTATACGATGTACCGCGTATAGAAATATACCCAGAAAGGACAATAAGCCTAAAGCTGTAAAACTTCCAGAAGAAAACATAGGCATCGATCTTTGCAATCACGAGTTCAGAAAGAGTTCCTAAATGTAATGCCAAAAGCACAAGCCATAAAAAATTGATAAACACGATTACTAAATTTTCCTTTGGAAAAATGCTATTAAGAGACAAACTACACTTTTCAGTTTTCACCCTGAATTTCAAATCTCAAACCTCGCTCCTTCCACCCACCCTGGCAGAGATCATCGTTTTCAGACCCCGCTTTTCTAATTTCATTTCCTCTCTGCCTCACTTTTAACGTCTGTAAAATGAAAGTAAGAGTGCTTGCCTCGCAGAGGAGATAGACGTATTAAAGGCGGAATTTACGAATAGAGCAGGGCATTTCACTGCCCTGTGTGGCCCTCCGGCCCCTATTCTGGACAGAGGGCTCCGGAGAAACTGCTTTCTTTGAAAAGGTTTTTAAGATTCCCGTGAATGTTTCAGGTACACAAACAAGCTTGCTGGATGCCGCTTCGGTTTGCGTCAGTGCCCCAAAGACCCACCTGCTGAGGGGTCGGACCAACTCGGATGCCACCGCCAGGGTGGGACCTTTAAGAGGTGGGCTCATGGGCAGAAGTGAGGTCACTGGGGGCGTGGTCTTGACTGGGAGTGTGGGATCTCGCCCTCTTCCGTCTCCTCCTTCGCGGCCTAGCTGCCCGGAGGTAACCGTGGCCCTCCTCCACCTGCCTCCTTGTGCTGTGCCTCCAGCCCCGGCCCAACGGCAGAGCAGCCCGTGAAACTCTGAGCTCCAATATGCTTTTCCTCCGTGCGAGGTACTTATCCCAGGCGTTCTTTACGGTGGAAAAGCTGACTACCCTGATGACGATCCTTCAGTCGGACTGTCCCTGCTGGTCAAGGCAAGCCACGTCCAAGCCCCTGCCCAGCTGTGTTCCTCCTTCTTGCCTATGATCCAGGTTAGCACCCTCCAGCTCCCAGGTGCTCATTCACAATTCAGAGCGCACAAAAGTCTCAAAAAACAAGAGTGTTTTTTTCAAATATGGAGGAACCTATCCAGAGACTTTTCTGATCTTTACTTCTCCCACCTGGTGTACACATGTACGTGACTCACTGCTGATATGTTAGTATCGGGCTGTGGGGGCCGCATGGACGCTGTGGGTCTTAACATGCAGTGTGTGCACAAAGAAAGTTGAGGCTTTTAAACTGTTAAAAGTAATTTGGGGCACGATTCTGCATAAACATTTCTAAAAGGCTGGTGAAGAGTCTATTTTTAACTCGATTTTAAGCTTCTTTTAAATAAAACACATCTCGGGAAGTTCCTGCCACTCTTCCTGGTCCTTAATCTGCAGTCTCTTCTAAACTTCATGACCACACTCCACAGTAAGAAGTATGTTTGCCTTCATTGGGATTGAGCCTGCCCGTTTGTCTACTTAAGTGAAGGAAATTTCACGACTGAATACTCCTTCGCGCAGAGCGCTCCGATGTTTCCTCATTTATCATATTTTAATGATGACAACTGGCTCCAAACCACTAAGTTGGTCATGGAGCCTGCAGTTTCAAAAATGTCCTGTTTATAGCTACTGGACTTGGGTAATGGGCACATGAAGTTTCCTTGTGTCAATATTCTTTCAGGTAACTTTGAAATTTTCCATAATAAAAAAATTTAAAAAGAGACAAAGCACAGCCTGAGAGAAAATATTTCTAAATTATATATCTGATAAGGGACTTGTGCCCAAAGTTTCTAAAGATCCCTCAAGACTCTATAATAAAAGAGTAATAAACCAAATAAGAGCAAAACACTTGGGCCAACACTTTATCAAAGAAAATACACAGGGAGAAAATTAGTGTATGCAAGGATGTTTGACACTACAAGCCACTGGGAAATTGTAAATTCAAATCACAATGATATTACTCCACCTCTACCAGATGGTCTAAATTGGCAAGAATGCAGAGAAACTGACTCTCTCATATACTGTTGGAGGGGATGTAAACAACCACTTTGGAAGGCAGTTTATTAGAAACTTAAATGTACCATGACCATATGATACGACTATTTCATTCTTAGGTATTTTCATCAGTACAAGAAATGTCCATATGAGATTTGTACATAAATGTTCATGGTAACTTTATCTGAAATATGCTAAATCTAGAAAAACCCAAATGAGAGTGATAGAAGTATTCATTTTCTTGATTTCACAATTGCATCTATATATGAAAAGATATTAAACTGTAATTTCACTGTGTGCAGTTTATTATGTATCAATGATTACTCCAGAAAACTGTTAAACACAGTTATTTCTATGAGTCATCCATATATTAGGATTGGGGGCTCCAAAATGAGGCTTCTTTGGACCATCATTAATGTAACGGCCACAACTTGAGCAACTCTCCAACTCAAATTATATCAAAACTTTTGCATGATATTCAGGAAATACAGCTACCTTCTCAGGGACTTGAAACAGAAGACAGGAGAGTATGAATATGTTTGCTCACTTTCCTAAGCCAAGGGCTTCCCTGGGTGCAGGGGGATTGAAAGAAGGTTCAGAAATGGTCTTTGGGATCCACAAGCAATTATTCTGATGGAGTGTGATGCATGGGCACAGAAGATGATTACAGAATGCAAAGAGGAGTCTCTCACTGGCCACAGCAGGCCTGGAAGTTCTCCCAGTATGTTGCTACCAGAGCTGAGAGTTCATGCAGTCAGCCAGACCATGGCCAGTGACATTAGAGGGGATTCTG
>PVJO010022715.1:0-27530 GCA_004026905.1 Hystrix cristata | reverse complement strand
TTTTTTTTTTTTTTTTTTTTTTTTTTTTTTTTTTTTTTTTTTTTTTTTTTTTTTTTTTTTTTTTTTTTTTTTTTTTTTTTTTTTTTGGTGCTGGGGATTGAACTCAGGGGCTTGCGCTTGCAAAGCAAGCACTCTAACAACTGAGTTCAATCCCCAGCCTGGGCAAGCCTCTTTCTGTCCTTTATATCTCATCCAAGCCACTTGGTTTTAAAGTGGGTAGCACTCCCACCCTTAATCCTAATACCCTTAATTTTAGCATCATATCCTTGATCCCAGGAGAACTATGCCAAACCAACCAGTGGACTAATTTAGCAATCACACACTCTAGATCCAGCCCCACCTATGACCACATGAGGCTTTAGGGGAACATCTAGACACAAACCATAATATGTATATTTTTGTTGTGTACAACATGATGTTTTAAAATACACAAATGTTGTGGAATGGTTAAATCTAGCTGGTTAACAAATGTATTATTTCACGTAGTTGTCATTTTTGTGGTGAGCACATAACATCTACTGTTTACAGTTATCAAGAATAAAAATGTCATTAGGTATAGTCAACTTGCTTTTGAAGTTTATTTCTTCTGTCTTATGATAATTATTATGGCCTTTAACCAACATTGCCCTCAACTACCCCAAGCTTCGGTCACCATCATTCCCTCCAAATAAATTTTTTAAAAAAATTATTAGAGAAGACAATTTATTTAGAAGACAATTTATTTAAAAGTGGTGAAAAAGGGGGAAAGGGAGATGATAGATAGCTACTCAATGGGTAGGGAGCATTTAAAAGCGAAATACTCCCAAATAAATTATTGTAAGAATCAAATTTGAGACATGTTGAACTTTGTTCATGAAAATAAAAAAATATACACCTTGTTTTCAAATTTTTATAGAGAAAGTAATGAAAATTGATCATATTTTAAATCACCATATAATCCTCCATCAATATATTATATTGCAACCAAATAATTTTGTGATACAATCAAATAAAACTAGGAATGAATCAGAAAATAAAAAGGACTTTTCAAATGATGCTTTGAAAGTTGTTGATGTCAGATATGGGCCTAAAAAAACTATAAATTTAAATAACAAAATTTCTAAAAAATGACAATTCATTATTAAACAATGATAATGATGACTACGAAAATTCTGCTAAAGAATGTATCATAGCCCTAAATCTTTGTATTACTTAAGAAGAAATAAAAATAAATTAGTTAAACTATGTACTCAAAAAATTTGAAGAGGAGAAACAAAAAGAAGTGCTAATAAAATAAATAACAGAACTAATAGTTATAAATTTGATTATGTTCTATTGAAAAATAGAACTGATAAATAATTCTGAAACTTTAGTCTTTGAAGAAAGAAAAAAAACCTACAAAAGCTAGCTAGCTTAATAAAGGAAGATGTAACTACATAAATTAATATGAGAAAGTAATCCCAGAAGGAGGACATTCAAAGAATTCTGAGATTACTCTGCTCAACTCCATGCAAATAAATGAAAAAACCTGGATGAAATGAATAAATTACCATAAAAAGATAGAAAATATAAACAAACCAATTTCTAAGAAGAAATAGGAGTTGTCAAAGAGTGATCTTCTTTAAAAAAAATCAACAGCCCCAGACATGTTTATAAGAATGTCTGTAAAGCATTTCAAAAAAGTCAACACTAATACTCTTGGAACAGTTCCAAGTATGGAAAAAACTAAAGGTCCGAATCTTTTTTTTGTAAGTTTGCAAGGCTTATATAAAGAAAATATTAAAACACAAAGGAAGAACACATATAGAATACTTAAAATAATAGAAAAATATGTCATATGCTTGGTTAGTATTTAAATCAGTTTTCTCTAAATTACTTTGCTAATTTGATGTGGTCTCAATGAAAATATAACAGATTTATTCTACCTGGAAAAGTCATTCCTCAACTTCACATAGAAAAATAAAAGCAAGAATTAAACATGAAAAGCCTTTAAAAGAAGTAAAAGGATAATGAGTTAGAACTAATGCTATCAGATGTTAAAATATTAGAAGGCCTCAGATAAGTGAATAGATAAAGCTCAAAACTGCAGAAATAGAGCCAAATGCATACTGAGATCCATATTATAAGCTGATATATGTTAAATGTAGTATCTGAAACCTGTTGAGAAATGGACTAATCAATGAGTGGTGCTGAAAAAATTGGGAGTTTTATGGAAAAAGTAATTAAGATAATTTTCAAACTTGTGTATTAACCTCTTTTTCATTGCTATAGCAAAATGCCTGAGGCTAGGTAATTTAAGAAAATAAGAGGTTCATTTACCTAACAGTTTTAGAAGACAAAAGTCCAACATCAAGCAGCTCCTTAGGTTCAGCCTCTGGTGAGGGTTACCACATGGCAAATGGCTTCTCAGCAAGAGAATGTACAAGAAGGAGTCAGCAGATGGTGAAACGGGAAGCTAGAGCACAAGCAGGGTCAGTTTTGCTCTTTTCTAACTCTCTCCTAGGAAATAACCAGGACCCTATGAGACTACTTTAATTCCTTCCAGGGGCCGTACCTCCAGTGACTTAATAACTTCCAACTGGGGCTCATCTATTAAAAGTTCTACTGCCTCTTAACATTGCCACACTGATGACTAAGCTTCCAACACATGAACTCTTGAGAAACAAATCCCCACTCAAACCATAGCACCAACAGAAGAGAGAATTCCAATATGACCCCCAGGGTTCCTGCCTTTTAGTGTGCATGCCCTGTACCAACCCTTTCACTTGATTATGGATAGGAACTATGAATATGTCATTAGTATAATTAGATTATGTGATATAGAAGAAGTGAAGAGATTATTTTGCATATACTTTAATCAAAAGGAAGTTATCTTGGTGAGCATAATTTAATTAGGTGAGTCCTGTAATGGAGAATCTAAATGTCAGATTTCCTGCTGCCCTTGAAGAAGCAAAGATCTATGTTGTAAGCAATCATACAACGAATTGCAGGAGATTTCTCAGAGTTGAGAATGATCTTTGGTTGTAATCTGCAAGAAAGAGGATCCTAAAATCACAAGCAAATTAGTTCTATGAACAGGCATGCAAGCTTGGAGGAGAATCCAAAACTACAGAAGGTCCCCGCTGATTCCACCCCAAAAAAACTATAGACAGGATCACAGGCTGGTCCACAACTGATTTTAGCCTGTGAGACCCTGAATAGAGGATCCATCTAAGCCACACCTGGCCTCTTGGTCCATGAAGACTAAAATAATAAGTATATATTGTATTAAGTCACCAGGCTGTGGCAATTATTTGTTACAGAGCAAGAGGAAACAAATACACACCTAACCTGAATTCCAAAAAGGTGAGAGAATGAAATATGAAAACTGGAGCCATCAAGTAGGCAGGATACAAATGAATATATGTGGGATATCAGTTATTTAATTAAGAATATTTTATGAAAGTTGTTCTTTTGCTGTTTTCAGTGGGAGTATTGAATTTTCTAGCTCAGAACTAATAAAAATTAAAATCTCCCACAATTTAGAAATTAAGAGTGAGAACACCAAATAAAGACTATAATGTGTTATATTGGAAAAGGGAACAAGGGAGAAGGAGGGGGAAAGGAACAGAGGGACAAGAGAAACAAGAAATGGAAGGAAAAAAATGGAAATGAAGGTTTTCTAAATAAGGAGGGAGGAGGGGGTGAAGGGAGGTGAGGAGAATGGGAAAAAAAAGAAGGAACAAGATATGTCATGTACAGGTACAAATCTCTATGATGAATGTGATCACTATGTACATCTAAAATATACCATTAAAATAAAATAAAAAAAAAAAGAATGAGAACACCCTAGGGGAAAAATAATTCTATTGGATATAGCCAAAGCTATATTTTAAATGAATAATGCAGACAACTGAAAAATTGGAAAAAAAACAAAAATTCAAAATCATGAACAAAAAAGCAAGAAGAATTAATTAGCATGTACATAAAATAAAATTTTAAAATAGGAATAATAAACAAAAAACAAAATTAAAATTGATATTTAAAAAGTTTAATAGGGCCAGTAAGATAGATAAACATGAGACAGGTCTGACAATAAAAAAAAAAAGAAAGAAAGATAAGAAATCATTGGGAAAGACTGACCACACATTCAGAGAAAAATCTTTAAATTATGGTAGAATTCTAAGAACAACTAACCATTTAGAAAAGAGATTCCATTCAAAATGGTACAAATATATGAATTACACATAATAAGTTTAATAAGAATAGAAAAAAAGAAAGCAGAGCTCTCTAACATAGACTAAAAATACTTGTAAAATGAGAGATACATATGCTCTGAATGTGAAACAAAGGCGAAAGACAAAGTACTGAGTTTTATAATCATCAGTCATTTTTAGGACTAGCTCAATAAGATCGTGATGGGGGCAATATTGAAGTCTTGATGTGAACGTATAGAGAACCACGGTGAAATACATGGCAATTTATGAGTTGATAGGAAATTTAAAGTTATTCAGAAAAACTCCAGGAAGCATAATTACTTTTTCAGTTAGTCATCTGATAAATGTTTATCTGCTCTGTACTAGATTCCAGGGGCACAATAATAAGATATGAAGCAGGAGTTCCAACTGTGGGAAACTACAAATTAAAGACAGCAAGACAGAGCAGGCGAGGGAAGAGCTGTCCCAACCAACTTGGGACATTGTGGAATTGTGGAAACATCTCTTCTTATAGTATTGCATTACCTTTAGATTTTATTATCTGTGAATCTGTTCTTACCTACAATATTTGAAGAACTGGAAGCACAGCAGTTTTATTAGTTTCGTATAACTGCTATAACAAATCACCATAAACTTAAGGGCTTAAAACAATACAAACTTATCTTATAGTTCTGGCAGTTATAAATCTGAAATGAGTCTCAGTGGACTCAAATCCAGGTGTTGGCCAGACCACATTCCTTCTAGAGGCTCTAGGGGAAAATCTGTTCTCTACCTTTTCCATCTTCCAGAGGCTGCTCACATTCCTCGGCTTGTGGTTGTATCACGCTTTGTTTCAACCTTCACATCTTCTTCTCTCTTATGTTTTCCTCTCAGAAGAACATTTCTGATTACACTGTGTGCATCTGGATGATACAAGAGTCTTTTATCTCAAAATTCTTAATTTATTCACATCAGCAAATTCTCTGTTGCTTTCATGGTTATGTATTCATAAATTCTGGGGATTAGAACATGAATAGTCAGGAGGAATATTATTCAGCACCCCACAGCATTCATTATTGTTATATCAAGCAAATAAAAAAATACATACAATTAAGACTAGACTTTAAAGTGTTTATGAAGCCTTACTATCAAAGGACTTAAATTGCATAGATAAAAAAGTTATTAAAATAGTTGGTAGTGAGATTATGTGCAGTTGAGAGTTAATAAACTAACATCATTCAATTTAAGAGAAAACATAAAGGCAGTTTTGGTTTGAAACCAAGGTCTATCTAATAAAGTAACTGTCATGGGATAGTTTGTTTGCGACTTTAAATTCTAATAGTATCAAGCTAGATATTCAAATACCTTCTTCAAGTCCAGGTCTTTTAACCTTTTAAGTAACTTCTTTTTTGTAAATACATACATGGGAAAACAAAGTTAGAAGAGTCAAAAGTGTATCTTGTGACGAGTAAGTCTCCAACCTTTGTCTTCTAGTTACTCACATCCTTTCACAGTTAGAAAGTCATTAGTTTTCTCTTCAGTGGCTTTTGTTTATTGCTCCTGAAATTAGTTTGATCATTTGGAAGCAACTCTCCTGAATCACTGGGGCATTACAAAGTTAATCCATATGTACCTTTTATTTATAAAACTGTCTCTATACCAGTAAGATAGTCGTTAGAAATAATTTCTAATAACTCTTGAGACACCTTTTCACAATTTTTGGCTTCTGCTACCTAATAAAGTATGTACTGCTTGATAATCTGCATACAGGTTTTGGTATTTAGGTCCTTGCTCATACTTTTATCTTTATTTATCTCCCCCAAAGGAGCAATTGTCATATGCATGTCAAAGCACAGGCTCTTAAGGTAGCGCATCAAGTCAAAATTTGACTTCTCCAACTTTAAGTTGTTTGACTTTGGACATGTTAGTTGAATTCTTTCTTTTCTTCTTTCTTTTCTCCCTCTCAGTCTCTCTCTCTCCTCCTCCTTCCCTTCCTTCTTTCCTTCCTATTTTTTGTCTTCACATATGTAAAATGTGCATGCTAATTAAGTACTTCATAAAGAATCTGGTATTTTCTGAGTATTTAACAAACAATTCTATTTATGAAGAACTCCACTATATTTGTGAGAATTAGCCTCTTGCATTTGCTCTATTAATGTTAGTTGATAGTGATTACTGTTCTACATTTAACATTTGCTCAGTGATAAAGATTACTGGCCTATAATTCTCGGAACTATGGCACCATTGGGATTTTTATGGCTAACACCCGGGTTATGAATAGTAGCATTATTATCGACTAAGATCTGTGTTAATGAGCTCTTATTGAATTATGTATACTGACATTCACAAAAACTTTTGAAGCAGGTGATGGTGTTGTCATCATCTTCATTTCAAGGCAGGAATTTAAGGAGTAGTGTGGTTGGATAACTTGCCCAGCTAGTTGAGGACAGAGTCAAGATTTGAACCCATAGTGTCTAAGACCAGTGTTCACATATTTGATTACCATATTATCTCCTGAGGACAGTCTTTAATCAGGAATTTCCTTAATGCTTAAGGCTTTCACTCCCTCATTCTCACATTTTTCAAATAAAAAAGTAAATATCTCTTGAACATCCATGAAGTGCCACGTAGTTTCAGTGTGAAGGCTCTGGCTCAATCCTCAGTGCTGGAAAAAAAAAAAGATATACCCTCTATAGCCTTCAAAGAAAGACCACCTACCTCCTCCAACTAGTCCCTACCTTCTAAGTGCCTGTTCAGCTATGAACTGATTAATGATTCCAATTAGTGCCCTCATGATCCCATCACCTTTCAAAAGCTTTACCTCTAAATACACGGGCCTTTTGGGAGACGTTTTGAATCCAAACCATAACAGGTGAGGTGGTGTTCCCATACAGGAAGTTCTCCGGGGCTCTGCCATGACACACTAGTCATGGTGAGGGGAACAAGGGAAGCCAGCTCAAGTCTAGGAAGTAAAGCCAATGGTCTCATTAGAATTCTATTGCCGGTCTGAAATTTCCATTAAAATATCCCCTGATGTCAAAACACTGAGTTGAGTGTACTTGGGACTCCATTTTATCCCTGATTCTTTTTACTAGTTGGAGTGAATAGGGCTAGAGAAGACCTCTGGTTTCTCTCGAAGTTAGTATGCCACTAACACTTGAGTGTCTAAACATTTCTGAGTGTCAATTGCTATTCTGCACTTTGCATTGCTTGTGTATGCATGGCTTTAAAACCTCAGGGTTTTGGCCCATTAAATACTGTAAACTTTGATTTTTGAACTGTCCTCAGGGTTTTGAGAACCATTTGTTAGTCTCACTATTTTGATACCCACCAGGGAAAAATCTAACCCGCTATGCAACAGGATCGTTAGCTGAAGCAGCCACTATGAGAACAGAAGTGCATAATGTTATAAATGAAGTCACTGCCATGAAATAATACAGATGTATTCTTTTCAGTGAATTCTGTGCAAACACCCAGTCAAGCTGAGACTTCCCTGATTATGTACAGGGAATGCATTCAGAAAATCACCAGCTGGGTTTTTCAGTGGTTTAAAAGCTGCTGTGCTGTTGCATTCCAGAATAAAATAAGTAAATACCACCTACCAACCAGTCAAGTTTTTTGATGCAACATCCCTTTACTTCAAAGCTTGTAATGAAATTGATTTGCAGGGCTTTTTTCATTTCAACTTGCAAGCCCCATGAATAACTACTCTAAATAATTTCAACTTAGGAATGTTCAGGAACTGGTGAGAAACTGATAGAGACTGTTTTATGCTTAGCCAAAAGATATTGAATGAAAATGTAAAGGAACAACTTGATGTCTTTAGATGAGAGAAACCATGTGACAAGGAGGCAAAGAAACAGAAAGGATTTTTCCGTGATAACCAGAGTAATTTGAAATTTTTCTTTAACTTTTTAGTGAGATCGAACTTCAAACAAATGAGGCTTCACAGCCTGGGAAATTGGCAGGGCCGTAAATCAGACCCTTGTGTTTGTTCCTAGAATCCCAATCACTGATTGGGATACCTGAGGCTGAACATTTTGATGAGACATTTTTAAAAATTCAGCCAATCATACCAATCATATAGATATTTTGAAAGTCTTAAATAATACACATAATGTTTACTTTTCATCCAAATAAAATTGTTTTGATATTTATTTTGAAGGCATATATAGACCCATGTTTTACTTGTACAAAAGTATATACAATTTAGGCATTAGAAGGGGGAAACCTTCTTTTAGAAAAAGGAATACAAAATTATGCATATACTATTTGCTAAGACAGTATATGTTTAGAAAGGAAAACCGCAACAAATTATAAATGTCAAGATAACAGTACTGAAAAATATCACAAATATCACAAAATCTAGAAAAATAAATGAAATGCTTTAAATTGATGAACTTTCTAATGATTCTCTGTAATAATTTTTCCTTATACTTTTTAGCTGCACAGTTATGGATTATCTTTTTCTATGACAATAATTTCAGACTATAACTTTTATACTGAGAATAGAAAGATAATCCAGTTTTTCTTCTAATATAACTGATTTAAACTTATTCATTCTTATTGAAAGTTTAGAAAAGTTTCAGATTTGCAATTCCTTGTTAATAAGATCAATGTGCAATTTTAATATTGTTGGTAAATTTGGGAAACCTTCATTTAGTTTCTTCCATATATGAGCTAAAGGATTTTGAAACATTTCCAGTTCTCTTTTGCAGGTAGCATTCATTAACCAATTTGTCATTGTTGACCTTGTAACGAGTTTAGGGTGGATCTGGAGAGTGAAGCGTAGGAAGATTCCTGGAAATTACTCCTACACTTGGACAGGAACTGTGACAACTATCTAGGGAAGTACCCATAGACCACATAAATACTGTATAAGCCACCAAACCTTAACTAAATATATCCCAACACAGTTCCTCTTGGGCAAATTCCCAAAATACCTGCAACAATTTTAGTGCAGAGTAGAAGGAGCCAGTAGTTTTAGCTGATAGTGATTATACTATCCCTCTTTTGCAAATTTTATAAAACTGGTAACTAAATCCACTTCTATATCAAGGAAAAGAAACTTGAGGCCTTTTATCTATTTTCTGGGAAGTATCCTTTGAGCTCTGAATGAATGCTTATCTAGCCATAGCACAGTAGATTAAAAATGAAGGCCTCCTTCATTTAGCTCATATATGCACAATGGAATATTACTTAGCCATAAAGAAGAAAGGTTTGAGTTATTTGCAGAAAAATGGATGCACCTCGAGACCATAATGCTACATGAAATAAATCAGTCATAGTGGCTAAAAATCACATGGCGTCTCTTATATGAGAAACAAGAAGTATAATTAATTTAAAGAGCAAAATAAAAGACAGATGAATGGAAACAGGGAGATAGGCTTAGTGGAGATGGGAAGGAGAACTGGGGATGTAGATAGATGGGAGGGAAAGGAGAGAAGGGAGAAGTAAAAAGGATCAAGTTGCAATGTGTTTATATACCACTTCCCTATGAAGAATGTATTTATTATATATTGCAAATATATTCTAATAAAAACAGTAAAAAGAAATGAAGTTTCCTGTATTTCTATATCCCCTTAAATGCCTAAATATTTTCCTCCCTATCTTTTTGTTTTATTTTGTTTTCGTGGTGTTGGGGATTAAACCTAAAGCCTTGCACATACTAGGCAAGTACTCTACCACTGAGCCACATCCTCGACCCAATATTTTTCTTAAGATATGTTTGGTATCTAATTTCTTTCCTTCTTGTTTGCCAAATTCTCTACTTTCTTCTGGTCATTTCTTATCCTTTTGAAATTACCAACTGAGTTCTGGTGTAGCATTTCAAGACTGAAACTTGGAATGTATCTGACCCTCGGACAGCAGCAGTAACAAAGCACTTTTTGTTAATTTAAGAATGGAAAAATGAAATGTTAAATAAATATATTTTTAAGGCTAGAAGTAGAAAATGTAGTACAATGAAAGATCAAACATATTATTTTATGTTGTAGATCATTAAACATAAACAATAGACCTACTAATTTATGTATGCATTGCAATGTACCTATATCAGATGACACTTAGTCATCTTTAATGTAAGTAAAGATTTGTTATAATCAAAATCTCATGCTCTTTCAAAACATTTTTTCACTTGTGACTTAAAAATAAGCCATTAATACTATTGGAATAACTTAACATAGAGGGAAAAAAAAAAAGCGATAGTTTCCAGTGCAATTTTTCTTTGAAGGACACGAACAGGTCAGCTTGTCCCAAAATATTTCTATGTCATGGCAAAAAGGGATATTTTAGTGGAACATGTCCTCCTGTTATGATAATGTAAATTATTAATTATACAAGGTATTTATTATCTTGATTTTTGTAGTGACAAAATATTTGACACGTCTGAGGGTCAGTAAAATTGGATGGAACATAGCAGAGACAACCTTTTGATGACAGGAGAATTTTGATCGTAAGATGACAGGACTGAGACAGTGTCAGAGAAATCAGCTACTGTGGAAACCTAAAATTTTAAATTTAATTTGGTAAACATAAAATATGCTGATGTTTGTTTCATGTATTAATTTTCTCCAGCTTTTGAAAAGGTATCAAATAGGGAATAAAGTAATCAGTATTCTATCTTTCCTAAATGTGATTTGATTTTCTATGAAATGGTAGCATTCCATTTAATTAAAGAAGTAGATTGTGGCTGAGGGAATCTGATGGAGCATATATATTAAAATATACAACTTCTATAATCAAGTGAAATTTTTTTTAATCAATTTGAAATATGCTAAGAAAATACTTGAAGTGGTTGTAAGAGGTAGACAAATCCAGTCTAAATAGTCTGAAGGACTTACTAGCTTATACAATCTGATTTCTTCTCGTTTGGCTTGATCCAGGGGCTAAAATAAATCAATTTCTCTTTTTCAATCGTGCTGTCTATTGTGGGGCATCACCTTAAGATTTCAGCTGGTGGCTTCTGTCATCCCCAGGCTTACATTTTCTGAGATTCAAGTCTAGGGGTAAAATAGGGAAAATATTTCTTAGCAATCACTCCAGGAATCCTAGATCTCAGTCTTACTATACCAAATGGTATCCTATGTCCGCCCTAGATCAAATCACACTCTAGAGGAAATCAGTAGCCTGATTTACCTTGGGATGAAATTGTACCTGAACCCTATAGATGAGAATGGGAGAGAAATGGCATCCCAAAGGAAATCAAAATATAATACTTTTAGCATAAGAGAGGCAACGACAGTTAGACAAAATCAATTGAAATCTACCTTCTAATTAACTGAACACCAGTACACACCTTTCTTCACCAATATAAAATTCCAGACATGCCTTAGTTCGGCACATAATGACACACTTCCGTGGGTACTTGTGATTCTCACAACAGAAACAACTCACTATTGGATTCATTTACTGCATCTAAGTCTAAATCTAGGATATCTGGATTATGCGTGTTTTAAAAAATGTGTGGATATAACTCTTGTGTTTTGAAAATATACAGATAAATGATAAATTTAATGACTTTCAATATACTCAAATTGCAATTACAGATTGAAATAAGCAAATATATATTTGAGACTCTTAGGATACAGAAGAGGATAAAATGGGAAACACCTTGAAGGGGTCACTGACTCAATGATATGTGCTGTATCCTCTAGATAAGGACTTTTACTTGTGCAGGGAAGGAAAATCCTAGAACGGCCAACCTGGTTGCTTCTGCTCCTCTCCCTGGAAAGACCTCCAATGTCTAGTTCTCCCACAGGTAAGAGTCACCAGGGAAAGGCCTCCCATGGTGGGTACATATCTTCAGCAGCTTCTTTCCTGTTTGTGCAAGAGGCTGGCGTGTGAGAGCCAACTCCGTGTGTCTCTTCCCAATTCTGCACTCAGTGGCACACATTATAACTTGAAATGGCCACAGCAGGGGTATTTATACCACAGGATTCTGCAGATGCTATGAAACAAGTTTTCCCCTCCCCATAGCCAAGTTTATCACTTACTAGGACATCACTAAAAGGAGGCCTAGGGATTCCTTAGGACTTTGAGGTTGAGGACGTACCAATTTTTGTTTACTAAGTTTAAAATATCTTTGGCTATGCAATTTTCTTAAGACTTTAGTTGGCTCTGACTCTGTAATTCCATGGATTAATTAACAAGTCTGTTGATCTTGTTAGTTTCTTTTCACTTAGAACCTGGAAATTTGTACTTCTTAGCAATAACTTCCAGTTTTTTTTTTGTTGTTTTTTTTTTTTCCCCAGACCTCAGTTTCCAGGCCTTTATCTTGGCCTTTGTTTCACAGCACAGAGAACATATGGTTTGCAGGTGAAGAGGCAATAGCTAATCAGCTTTTTGCCCCCGCACTGTATGCCCAGTGAATATTTGCAATTAAGATAATTATCCCATTTTGCAGGAAGAGAATTCATAACAAGACATGCTAAGTAGGATCCTATCAGCTTTCTTTTAAGTGGCAATTTCATCTAATGCTAGGTTTTCTACCTCCTGCTTTGTTTACATTTCTTTAGCTTGATATGGAGAATTTTATTTTTAAATTTTGCAAGCTTCAGATCACTGGACCCTTAAGTATCCTGGAATTCAGGGCATTAGCAAAGAATGACTTCCGAGAATAGATGTATATTTAAAAATCTTTTCAACGACTAATTTCTAGGAAGTATTTTTCTTGTACAAGAAAATCATAAGAATATGCTGTCCTGCAAACCAAGTGAAGAATGTGTATCAGGGAAGAAAAGGCCTTTAACTGTGCCCATCATTAACTGACACATTAAACACAGGAAAGACTGAGCACTAGATTTGGCAATATGCAGTCTGTGGTGACTTTGATAAGCTCATTTTACTGAAATAAGAGGTGGAAATGGAGTGCGATGAGTGAGTATGGGAGGAGGAGAATTGAGTAAGCGTTAAGTGAAATTTTGCCGTGAAAAAAGAGTTTTCAGTATTATTTCTACTCCTGATAAGCTTTTGACTTCATGTTCATGAATATTTCCCCCACTGAGAAAATTATTTCCATCTGTCACGTTCCTATAACTAAAATTCTGTAGTATACTGAGGCCTAATTTAATATCATCTGATAGCACCAAAACCCATTACCACAAGAGCTAAAACAAGTAAACAAACAAATACATAAAAATTTAAAAATAACTCTTTGTAGTCAATAGTATAGCAAGTGTCACAGTTGGGACATAGGTTGAGAATTTAAGAGAGCTAAGTGATTTAGTGGCTTGAATTGCTCAAGATCCCTGCGTTCTCCTTTTAATTTATTCAAAATTACCAAGAGGTAGTTACTTTACCCCCCTCCTCCATGTATATATGTATATTTTTTATTAACAAAATGAAGATTTGAAAATACCTATACGATGGCGCTGATCTAAAGAAAAAATATGCTTACTAAATAGTTTGAGATCTGATGAGCAAAAATGACATGAAATCAAGGCCTTATTAATCTGTTTAAATATTTATCCATTACATTTAATTCCACTTACTAATACTTACTTGGGAATCTCATTTTACTTTGTTAAAATCAGAATAATCAATTTTTAAGATGTCATTTGCCAGAAGGTCTAAATTTCAGAATGAATGAATTTACTTAGGCTTTCCAAAGAGCCTTGAATTTTAAAAGCCTTACAGTTCATATGTAATAAGGATCAGAGCCCCCCACTATTTGTAGATAGAGTGTGCGTTTGAGGTAATACCGTGCTGGTTATTTGCTTGACATTTCTAAAAGGAGCTCAGTATAAGAAGAAATGAAGAGCAGTGATAATAGAGGTAAATGCTGAACAGTATTATTATTCAGCTCAGCTCCCACCTTCTACCCACTGCATGCTGTTTTTAAGCAGTAGGGGCCATCCTTGGTGTTTCTGTCTTTTCACATGGGAAGGTGGGAACAGTCTCTAGTCCCTATTAGACAAAGAGGTTCACATGGATGAGAGAGACAATGTTCATTTCTGCTCTGTTTCTGAAGCACTCTCCGGATTCCCCAGGAAGGACTTCTGAGCCCACACAGGCAACTCCCCTTCATTCAGCCTCTGTCCAGTATTGAGGACTATGGGTTCGGGCAGTTGGTGGCTCATTATTATTACTGTCCAGGGCTATGAACAAGGTTAACTTATTACCAGTCAATTATCCAGACTAAATTCTTTCTCAGTACAAGTTTCATGCTGAAAAATGCAAAATATTTCAATCTCCTGGACCTGTACTAGGGGCCAAGTTAGATTCCACACGAAGTTCCCTTGGCCTGCAGGATAAGGGACAGTTCATACCCTGGATTGTGCCCATTGCTCTGCAATTACATTGAATGTGAGCCTATGTATGTGTATTTTGGAATATTGACTTTCGTGTTATTTAATAGCTGGCTAAGCATAATGGCAATGCTATTTTGTAAGAAAATACAATAAAAAACTATTCTGCGTTGGTTTCCATTTCTTTATCACTAATAACCACCAACTGAATACATTAAGTGATAAATTTTGGATCTTTGATGTAAAATAAAACATAATAATACTTACTGTAGTGGTAATGATATACCCATTTTTGTATTTAGATTTTAGCATATTCATTTAGGTGCATTTAATTAACTTAAATACACTCCCATATTAGAGAAAAATCATGAGGGAATAAACTTGGGATAATTCATAACTATCATGATGATGGTGATTATTTTGTCATTTTGAAGATGTCTTGGAACAACAGAAGACATTGACTCGAAATCATTAGGGTTTATTTGTATTGCTTTTCATGAGGCTGTAAATATTTGTTGGATAATATACCTAAGTATATGAAGTTCTTTTAATCTACAAAGGATGAATACTATCACTACACTAATTTTAGGTTGATCTAATCTTAAAATCTCAGTCAGATTAGGACAAACATTTATTAAATTTAGTAATTAATATTTACTGAGTATACTTTTTTAAAATTTTATTTTAATGGTACATTTTAGATGTACATAATGATAACATTCATCATAGGGGATTTGTACCTATACATGATTTATCTTGTTGCTTCTTTTTTTCCCATTTCCCTCCCCTCCCTTCACCCCCTCCTCCCTCCTTATTCACAAAAGCTTCATTTCCATTTTTTCCTTCCATTTCTTATTTCTCTTGTCCCTCTGTTCCTTTCCCTCTCCTCCTCCATTGTTGCCTTTCCCATTTGGACATTTTCTTCCCTTTCCCAGTATAATACATTTTAGTCTTTATTTACACTTCAGGTTCTCACACCAGAGAAACAATGTTGTATTTAAACATGTGTGTCCGCTTTATTTCACTTAAGAGTATAGTCTCAAGATGCACCCATTTGCCTAGAAATACCACAAGTTTACCATTCTTTATGGCAGAGTAGTACTCCATAGTATAAAAAACTCATATTTTCTCTATCCATTCTGCAGTTGATGGGCATTTGGGCTGTTTCCAGGATTTAGCTATTACAAACTGTGCCCCTATAAACATGGGTGCACATGTATTCCTGTGGTTTGATGCTTTTAATTCTTTTGGGTAGATATCAAGAAGTGGAATAGCTGGGTCAAATGGAACCTCTAGTCCTAATTCCCTGAGGAATCTCCATACTGATTTCCATAGTGGTTGTACCAGTCTACACTCCCACCAACAGTGGAGAAGGGTTCCTTTTTCTCCGCAGCCCCTCCAGCATTGTTTTTGGCTGATTTGTTGATAATGGCCATTCTTTCTGGAGTGAGGTGGAATCTCAGGGTTGTTTTAATTTGCGTCTCTTGAATGACCAGTGATGTTGAACATTTTTTTTTCATATGTCTATTTGCTGTTTCTACTTCTTCATCTGAGAAGTGTCTATTCATTTCAGTTGCCCACTTTTGGATTGGGTCTTTAAATTTGGGGGGGTCTGATATTTTTGAGTTCTTTATATATTTGAGATGTTAGTCCTTTGTTGGAGGAATAGCTGGCAAAAATTTTTTCCCAGTCTGTGGGTTGTCTCTTCACTCTGTTGGTGGTTTCTTTTGCTGTGCAAAAGCTTTTTAATAAGATCAGATCCCAGTTGTTGATTCTTTGTGATATTTCCTGGGCAATTGGGGATTGGTTCATAAAGTCCTTGCCTAAACCTATGTCTTCCTATGTCTTTAAAAATTCTACCTATTTTATCTTCCAGTAGATTTAATGTTTCTATTTTAATATTTATATCTTTGATCCACTTTGATTTTCACTTAGTGCACGGGGAAAGATACAAGTCTAGTTTTAACCTTTGGCATGTGGAGAGCCAGATTTTCCAGCACCATTTATTAAAGAGGCTATCTTTCTTCCAGTGAAGTTGTTCGACCCCTTTGTCAAAGATAAGGTGACTGAGAGTATTTGGAGTTATTTCTGCATCTTCTAATCTGTTCCATTGGTCCTGGGATCTGTGTTTTTGCCAGTACCATGCAGTTTTTATTACAGTAGCTTTGTAATATAATTTCAAGTCAGGGATTGTGATGGCCTCTGCTTTGTTTTTGTTGCCCAGAATTGCTCTTGCTATTCTAGGTTTCTTTTGGTTCCAAATGAATTTTAGGATTGTTTTCCCTAATTCTGCGAGGTATGCTATTGGTATTTTAATTGGGATTGCATTAAATCTGTATAACAGTTTTGGGAGTATGGCCATTTTCACTATATTTGTTCTTTCTACCCAACAGCAGGGGATATCTTTCCATTTTCTGATACTTTCTTCAATCTCTTTTTTCAAAGTACTATAGTTTTTGATATATAGATCTTTTACTTCCTTTGTTAGATTGATTCCTAGATCCTTCATTTTTTTTGGATGCTATTGTGAAAGGTATTGTTTCCCTAATTTCTCTCTCAGTGAGTCTGTTATTCGTGTACAGGAATGCTACTGATTTCTGAGTGTTGACTTTGTATTCAGCTATGCTGCTGAATTCAGTTATTAAATCTAGAAGTTCTTTGGTGGTGTTTTTGGATAGGATAGGAAAAGAATTTAAAGTATCATGTCATCTGCAAATAATGATAATTTAAATTCTTCTTTTCCTATCTTTAGTCCTTTTATTTCTTTCTCTAGTCTAATTGCTCTGGATAATGTTCCCAGAACTATATTGAATAAGAGTGGTGAGAGTGGATGCCCTTGTTCTGGATTTTTTTTTAATTAAAAAAAAATTTTACCACTAACATGTTTTGGTACATTGTATACATAATGATCATATTCAACATGGTTATTTTGTACCTGTACATGATATATCTTGGTTCCCCCCTTCCCTGCCCCTCCCTTCCATTCTCTCACCCTTCCCTATTTACAGCAGGTTTATTTACATTTTTCCATTTTTTCCCTTTCTCTTTTCTTTCCTTTTTCCCTTCCTTCTTTCCCCTTCCTCCCTATCTAACTCTCCTCTCTTTTGAATACTATCTTTTTTTCACATAATATCTATTATACCTCTTTGTCCTTATTTACACTTATAGTATTTCATATCAGAGAAACAACGATATGTACTCATGAGTGTCTGATTTAGTTCACTTAAGAGAATGTTCTCAAGGTGCATCCATTTACCTACAAATGTCTCTAGTTGATCATTTTTTATGGCAGAGTAGTACTCCATTGTGTAGAAAAACCACATCTTCTTTAGCCATTCATTAGTTGTTGGGCATTTAGGTTGTTTCCAAAATTTTGCTATTACAAATTGTGTTGCTATGAACATGGTTGTGCATATATCACTGTGCTATGATGATTTTAATTCTTCTGGGAAGATACTAACCAGAGGAAGAGCTGGGTCAAATGCAACCTCTAGTTGTAGATTTCTGAGGAATCTCCACACTGATTTCCACAGTGGTTGGACCAGCCTACATTTCCACCAACAGTGGAGTAGGGTTCCTTTTTCCCCACAGCCCTGCCAGCATTTGTTATTGGTTGATTCTTTGATAATAGCTGTTATTTCTGGAGTGAGTGGAATCTTAGCATTGTTTTGTTTTGCATCTCTCAGATGACCAGTGATTTTGAACACTTTTTCATATATTTATTTGCTATTTTTATTTCTTTGTCTGAGAAATGTTTATTCATTTCAGTTGCCCATTTTTGGATAGGGTCTTTAAATTTGGGGAGACCGGCTGCCAGGAGGCTGCAGACCAGCCGGCTCAAGCCTCCTGGTCTGACAATCAAGCACTGAGTTGTCCTATTCTGGGTTTTAGAGTGAAAGCTTTTAGTTTTTGACCATTTAGTATGACGTTGGCTGTTGGTTTGTTATAGATGGTTTTTATCAGATTGAGATAAAGACCATCTATTCCAGTTTTTTGCAGGTTTTTTTTTTTTATCATGAATGGGTGTTGGACCTTGTCAAATACTTTTTCTGCATCTATTGACATGATGATAAAGTTTTTTTTGTCATTGGTTCTGTTAATGTGGTGTATCACATTTATTGATTTGCGTATGTTGAACCATACCTGCATCACTGGGATGAATCCTACTTGGTCACAGTGTATAATCTTTTTGATGATTTGTTGCATTCTATTTGCCAGTATCTTATTGAGGATTTTTGCATCTATGTTCATTAATGAGATTGGCCTGTAGTGGTCTTTTTTCATTAGATCCTTTTCTGGCTTTAGTATCAGGATAATGCTTGCTTCCAGGAATGAATTCGGGAGTATTGCTTCTCTTTCAATTTGGTTAAAGAGTTTGAGAATTAGTGGCATTAAATCTTCTCTAAATTTCTTGCAGAATTCAGCAGTGAATCTGTCAGGACCTGGGCTTTTCTTCGTTAGTAGGTTTTTAATTACTTCTTCAATTTCAGTGGCTGATATTAGATTATTTAGAGTTTTTATATCTTCTTGATCCAGTTTTGGTAATTCATATGTATCTAGGAATCTATCTATTTCTTCTGTATTTTCCCCTTTTTTTGTGTGCTGGGGATTGAACTCAAGGCCTTGTGCTTGTAAGGCAAGCACTCTAACCACTGAGCTAAAGCCCCAGCCCTTCCTTCTGTATTTTAGATCTTATTAGAATACTGGTTCTCGAAGTAGGTATTGATGATCTTCTGGATTTCTGCAGGATCTGCTGTGATTTCACCCTTTTTATTCCTAATTATATGTATTTGAGTCTTTTCTTTCCTGTTTTTTTTTATAAGGTTGGCTAAGGGTTTGCCAATTTTATTTAAATTTTCAAAGAACCAACTCTTTGATCCATTGATTCTATTGTTTTATTAGTTTCAATTGCATTAATTTAGGCTCTGATCTTTATAATGTTCTACCTTGTATGAGCTTTGGGTTTGCCTTATTCTTCCTTTTCTAGAAGCTTGAGGTTCAACATTAGGTTGTTTATTTGAGCTCACTCTGATTTTCTGTATGGCAGTTCAGTGCTATAAATTTCCCTCATAGGACTGCTTTCATTGCGTCCCATAAATTTCAGTAGGTTGTATTGGCATTATCATTCAATTGTAGAAACTGTCTAATTTCTTCTTCAATTTCATCTGTGACCCACTGATTGTTCAGGAGGGTGCTATTTAATTTCCATGTGTTTATGAAGTTTTTGTGGTTCCTTTTGCTGTTTATTTCCATCGTTTCAATGAACTATTGTCTGATAGTATGCACCGGATAATTTTGATTCCTTTGCATTTACTTAAGCATGTTCTATGATCTAGTATGTGGTATATTTTGGAGAAAGTCCCATGTACAGCTGAGAAGAATGTGTATTCTGATGTTGTGGGGTGGAATACTCTGTATACATCTACTAGGTCCATTTGTTCAAAAGTTTGGTTAGTTCTGATATTTCCCTTTTGACTTTTTGTCTAGTTGATGTATTTGTGACAGTGGGGTATTGAAGTCCCCCATTACAATCGTATTAGTGCTTATTTGGTTTTTCATGTCTGTTAATATTTGTTGTATATAGTTAGGTGTGCTGGTATTTGGTGCATATATATTTATGATTGTCCCCCTTCTTGGACTGTTTCCTTTACAAGGATGTAGTGACTTTCTTTTTCTCTCTTAAAGAGTCTTGGTTTGAAATCCACTCTGTCTGCAAATAGAATAGCTACCCCTGCTTTTTTCTGGGTTCCTGTCGCATGAAGTATTGTTTTCTATCCTTTGACTTTCAGTCTATGAATTTCTTTTTTAATTAAATGTGGTTCCTGTATGCAGCATATTGCTGGGTCTTGCTTCTTGACCCATTTTGATTGGTGAATTGAGACGATTTACATTGATGGTTATAACAGACATATGTTGACTTATTCTTGTCATGTTATTTACCTGTTGTTGGCTCCCTAATTTTCCCTCCTGTTTGATTACTTGCCTTGCCTGAGGGATTCATTCTGTTGTGATTCCTGGAGTTGTAGTCCTCATTTTCTTTTTCCAGAATGTCCTTCAGGATATTTCAGAGTGCTGGTTTGGTGGTCATGAATCTCTTCAGGTGTTCTTTGTCATGGAATTATCTTACTTATCCATCAATTTTGAAAGATAGTTTTGCAGGGTATATCAATTTGGGCTGGAGGTTGTTTTCTTTTAAGGCTTGAAATACTTCACTCCAAGCTCTCCTTGACTTGAGGGTTGTGTTGAGAAGTCTGCTGTTATTCTGATAGACTTTCCTTTATAGGTTATTTGTTTCTCTTCTGTAACAGCTTTTAATACTCTGTTCTTGTGTTGAATTTCTGGAATCTGGACTATTATATGCTTTGGGGTAGATTTTTGTTGATCATGGCTAACTGGAGTTTTGTATGCCTCACCTATCTGTATGTCAAGTTCTTTCTCCATACTTGGGAAGTTTTTTTTTGCCATTACTTCTGTGAACAGATTTTTTATGTTATTTTACTATCCCCTACTTTTTCATTGACTCCAATCAATCTTATGTTATTTTTCTTTGTGTCATCTAGCAGCTGTTGTATTGATTTTTCACGGTCCCTTAACATTTTGAAGAACTCTTTCTTTTCTCGATCATTAATCACAATTTTGTCTTTTATATTTGAAATTCTATCTTTGCATTGTTTCATCCTACTGACTATACTTCCAATGGCATTTTTAATCTCCTGGATATCTGTTTGAATCTGTTTCATGGATTCCATCTCTTTCCTGTGTTGGGCATTTATGGTTTTCATCATTTTCCTAAGCTCCTCCATTTTCTTATCTGTATCTGCTCTAGCATCACTAATAATTTCTTTCATCCTGGAAATGATTTCTGTTTTGATGTTTCCTAGAGCCTCATTCATCTGCTTTGTCACTTCTGCTGTTACTGCTTCCAAGAGTCTGGGTAGGAAGCTTTCAGATTGTTCCACTTCATTACCCCCTGGGTTTACTTTTGGCGAGTTGGAGGTCTGGGGTTGCTTTTTTTGTGCATGTGTTTTCTCATTTTCTATTTTTCTCTTCTTTAGTTTAGTTACTGGGTTGATGCTTATGAATTGCCTGTGGCAGGTAGCTTTTTTGTTAGTTTTGAGAACCCTTTGGAAATGACTTCTTCTTCAGGGATGTCTTACAGGCGTGGCTGGTTTTTATGGCTTGAGTCTGTTGCAAGATCTTACCTCTTCAATTTATTGGGGCTGAGAAGCTATTTGGCTAGCCCCTACCTCTTTGACTGTGACCTATAGTGTTATTTGTGACCCTCTGTCAATTCCAGTCTTGGCATGCAAGGAAGAACTTAATAGACAATTCTGTCACCTTGGCTAAAGTAGTACAATCAGCAACAACAATAGCATTAAACAGCCTAGAAAATGACAAACTGCGGGAACTATCCATCTGGCAGCTTTAACCATATGAACTAGATTCATGGTTATATAACAATATCCAAAATAAACCAGAAATTTGTATACAGTAAATATGTCCTCAGTACAGTGACTTTATCCTCAGGGGAGAAAATTCAAAAGAGATTAGGTGGAAAGAATAGAGAAATAGAGGAAGAGAAAGAAATGAGAAGCAAGGTTGGAAGACAGGGGAAAATTATACAAACTTTAGGGAACTAGTAAAGAAAACAGGAGGGAAGGAGAGAAGAAAGAAATAAAAACAAAGATAGGACAAAACGATATCAGCAAAAAACTAGAACATTCACTTTCCTATAAAAACAAGAAAGAAAAAAAAAACAAGAAAAAGTAGAGCAGAAAGGGAAAACATATGATAAAAAAAGAAGGAAAAAAAGAGAAATGTCCACTTCTGGGCATGTTTCTGCTATCACTGGTAGACAGAGTAGGCAGGCCCAGGTCCTTGTTGATCCCAGCAGTAGATTTTGCAGGGTAGTGAGTGTTTCTGGCTGGGTTCAGTAGCAAGGCTTCAACAACTCCACTGAAGTTCAGCCTGATCACTAACTGATCTGTGGGGTTGGAATCCAATTACTTCAGCTAGAGACACACTGTGTGTCTCCCACTGGCTTGGACTCAGTTTCCTGCCAGTTTGAACTTAGCTCCTTGCCCTCCTGCCAACTTGATTTTGAACTCTGCCCCGCCTTGCCCCAGCACCAAAACCTGCTGGCAGCTTTTCTGAGTTCTGAGCTCGGCCCCTTTCCAAGATGGCAATCAGCCAATCACCACCCTCTCCTGGGGGCTGTCTGAAATTATATGACTCAGGTAACTCACCAGCTGCTGGAGTCTGCCATGTCCACTGCTTAGCTCCAGTTGTGTGCTTTTCTGCAGAGGTCTCTAGGGTCACTAGTAGTCATCCTGTGTACGCAGGCTCAAACTGCATCATTCATGCCAAGAGCTGGGACTGTGAGCTGGGACTGCAAGCTGGTGCTGTGCACAAGGGCTGTGAGCTGGATTGTGAGCTGGGGCCACAAGCCAGGTCCATGACCTGGGGCTCGGAGATGGGGCTGTGAGCCAGGGCCATGAGCTGGGGCTGTGAGCCGGGGCCATGAGCTGGAGCTCTGGGAGAAAGCAGCGTCAGTCTGTCACCTTCTTCTTCTGGTCTGGTCTCTCCTTTTGCTTTCCCCATGGGTTTCAACTCTTGCTTCAGATCCCTACTGGGTCTTGGAAACACACTTCCCTCCTTCTTTTTGTCCCTAAATTGCTATATTCCAGTGTCTGGACAACAAATCTTGAAGAAGTTTTTCCTCTACTTCTCACCATTCTGCCATTTTCACAGAAGTGCTTATTTGGTATCTTTTATAGGGCACTGTAGCTGTATTTAATCTATTTAATCCCCAGAGCAATCCTATCTAGAGTGTCCACTAGAAGATAATGAAGGTTAGAGGAGCTAAGTAATTCTTCCACACTGGTAATGAAAGACAGATTTGGTATTCAACCCTGGGTGCTTAATTTCCAAGGCCACACCAAGCTTTTTGACCATGCTGGGTAGTAGAAGGATAAAATAATGATCCTTGATGTTAAGCACTTCATACTTCAGAAATGAATGTACAAACACAAATATGTCAATGTGCAAAGTAAGAACTATACACAGAAAGTACATGTACAAAATGGGCATGCAAATACAGAGGCAGGAGGAGCAAGTGTTCACAGAAGAGATATCTGAGGCAGAAAAAAAAAAGAGTGAGAGCCAGAGCCAGAGCGAGAGTGAGTAAGAGTGGGAGGGAGAGAGAGAGAGAGAGAGAGAGAGAGAGAGAGAGAGAGGAGAGAGACAGAGAGAGAGAGAGAGAGAGAGAGATTCAAGGCTGGCAGTATAGTAAGGAAAGAGCCACCCAGGAGGACAAGACATTAGAGCATTATGGAAATCATACAAAGTTTGTTATTGGGGTAGCGGTGCTTGTGACAGGGGCACTGGAATTACATACAGCAATGTTCTGAATTTACTCTGTTGAACAATAGAATATAAAATAGCTGGTGAAGATCAGGAAGCATAAGTTAGAGGTTAAGTGACTAAGACAGGACTTACGACTTGCTAAGTTTTAAGTTAGGTCTATTTCTCTAGTTATTTTAATTACTTTGTCAGTATCCTTCAGAACACATTCTTTCTGTGGATTTTTTGTTTCAGGTCAACAACTCTGTATGCGTTTCAGCTAATGCCTCATTATTATGCTAACTGTATTTTCTTTGTTGAAACTCTATATTATAGTGTGTTACTATATATGGCAGGCTATGATTTGGCCTTGCCGAACTTTGGGTCATTACAGTGGCTTCAGATTGAATAGGGTCATTTTGAGGTTATACACTGATGCTACAAAGGATTGAATTATTTATGACTTTAATATTCACCAGTGTTTCTAGCTCAAGATCCAATATACCACTGAATATTATCTGTCAACAAAATACTGCATCTGTTCCATTTGTTGATGACCGATAAAACAAAGCAGTTTGAATTGCTGCCTTGAAGTCAGTATGGGTAGAATTTTTCACCCCAAGTATTTTGATAGCAATAATATTTGTAATAGCTATTTATAATTTTTATAATAGTAATATTTGTCTGATATTAATTGGTACCAATCATAATTAATGCATAAAATTAAAGACGTAAAACAATATCTAAGTGAATGTACATAACTTTAATATGTTTCTATATTGCTATTTTAATTTTTGCATAACAGAAATTGACTAGGGGAAATAGGTATCTTACTCAAATATTAGCTATAAGCTCCAGCTGCATTTCTGTAACAAATTTGAATCTGGCAAAAACCACTTTTTCCTTATGCTTGTTATTTTCAACAATGTTTAAGAAAAATGTCCATTAGTTATGATGAGAGAAGAGGTGGAAGAAATATTTTAAAATAGTGATTAAAATTCCTCTTTTTAAATGGAACCTGAAAAAACTGTATTGATAATCTAATAGAATTAAGCCTTCTAGATAGAAGGCAATTTAGAGTGTAATTGCAAGCATTTGAAAAACTGATTTAAAAATTACTATTGGAACATTTCTCTGTGACCATCAACCCCAAAATAGGTCTTCATTACCTGATGGTAGTTTTTCCTTTGTATTAGTCAGATATTACTGGGCATTTCTGGGAACAGGAGTGGGAAAAAGAACATCTTAAAATAACGCTTTTCTCAAGGGACAATGATATATCTGGAAGTCGCATTACTGACTAAAAACCTTGGCATCAATTAAATCACATGTACATCCAATAATACAGCATATAAGCAAATATTGAGACATACTATAGACCAAGGGAAATGCTACAAATATGGGGCCTAGCAAGAGGGCCTGGCATAGAGTAGGCAATCTATATATGTTAGTATCAGGTTACTTTGGTTGCCTAACAAACTGCCCAAAACTTAGTGTCTTAATAATCACTTATTCTGTCACATGCCTCCTATGCTTCAGGAAACCAGACAGGAAATGGGAGACTCAGCTTTTCTCTATACCACGGTATCAGAAGCCTCAGGTGGAAGATTCAAAGGCTGAAGGCTGAATCATCCGCCTTAACTGGGGACCTAACTAGGGCGGTAGGCTGTTAACACCTACAGGTGGCCTCTGTGTCACTTGAGCTTCCTCACAACACACGGGTTACACTCTAATGGCAAGCAGTGAGAAAGCTAGGTAGATGACAGATAAGATGATAGATACAGAGAGAGGGAGAGAGAGGGAGGGAGGAAAGAAAGCAGGGGAGAACATAGCTGTTTTTCCTTTTATGATGTGGCCTCAGAAATTAAGCAGTCTGAATTCATACTTCTGGCACTTTCTAACAGTCAAAAAAAATTACAGATCCAAAAGGAGAAAATATAAACTTCACGTGTTTCCTGGAATGCCACACTGAAAGAAGAGTATGGGTTAAGATATAATTGGTGCTACTGTCTTGGGAAACTATGGTTAACAAACCTACCAATGATTTCAAGTAATAAAGTTTCACTTGAAATTATGAAAGTAGGAGGTGCTATAGAATTTATAATTTATGTATTTGAGAAATGCAATCTGTTGAATAAAAAACAGTGCCAGAAAAATAAATTAAATGAGTAGGGCCATTCAGTTGGTTATTCCAGTGTCAAAACTGAAAACAAGTTTGCTGAATCTCCAATCCATATTGATTTATCTTATAAGTATCTCATAAAATGTGTCCCTGTTTGATCACTGATCAGAAAAGAGGCTTAAGTCAGGCACAGTGGCGCATATTTATAATCCCGACTACTTGGGAGGATAAGGCTAGAGGATAATGAGTTTAAGGCCAGTCTGGGCAACATAGCAAGACATCATCTAAAAAGAAAAAAAAGAGGATTATTGTACTTAAAACTACCCACCTGCATTTAACAAAACAATCTATATATAAAAAATTTGAATTGTTATAACTAATATTGGACGAGAATGTTAAAAATGTTAAAAATGTGGGTGCGGTATGTCTGAAAACCAGACTAGTTTGTGATCTCCCTGACACCTACCTGTATGAGCTGGATGTATGGGGCAGCTCCAGCAAGATGGTGTGGTGCCTGTTCCTCAACCCTGCAGTTTGTTAGTTGAGCTGTAGGAAACCAAAAGCCAAAGCAAAAGCTGTTTCAAAAGGAATTTGTGAGACCACAGTGTGATTAGAGCTGCTTTGGGTCCCAGAAGATCCACACACAACTAAAATTTGGAAAAGAACCCCATTTAATGCACAGATACAGTAGAGGAAACCCAATGCAGTTTGACATATTGAAGTTGTGCAGGTTTGGGAGGTAATAATAGACAAGTCCCTAAGCAGAGAAACATTTTCAAAGAAGTCGCTGCAGCAATTATAATATCTAGGTACTTTCCTCTGTTGTGTTGTGAGCAGTGGACAGGAATAAAGGCCAGAAGAGAAAAGAGTGGAGAAGTATTGCTGCCCCTGTTACACAGCTGCTGAGGAATCCTTGCTAAACTACAATGAATTATTGCCTGAGTGGGGGTGAGTGTTAGATGCTGATGCTTAAATCCTGTGGTTACTTTGTGAAGAGTGGCAGTAAAATTTGAATATGAATGTTAATGAAGTCTCATTTGAACCTGCAGGTAGATAAGGCCTGTGAAATTTTTGATCACGCTAACAAATTATCTATAATTAACATTTAATTAGCAATGATTTTACTTGACTTTTTAGAATTTTGAAGAGTATTTGGAGGAATTGTTGGGATAACTTCTGTCTGAAAAAACTGACCTGTTCTCTTCCCTTCCAAGTCAACCAGAAACACCATAAAATTTCTCCATTTTTCACCCTTTACAAAAACATTTACCCATGCATTTATTGGAAAACATCTTCATAGTTGTTTTGTTGTTGTTAGAATTCAAAGATCTATACCCTTTTGGATCTAAATGTCTTGTTTACTATCTTTGCTATTCCCAGACTGTTAACATTTCATAACTTCCAAGTCTCTTCATGCCACCTAAAATCCAGAGTGGTTTTGAAAGTTTACAAATATCACAAAAGTACAGCTGGAAGAGTACCTGCTAATGGAGTGGGACTGAGTAGGTGATGGAGGGTGGGTGAAGCATTATCAGCAGCTTAAGCACAATTTCCTGCTCTGCCATTGAACAATTATGTAAATTTGAGCCTTCGTGTTTTCTTCATCTGAAAAAGGGGGATTTTAGATAAAAACCCACAGCTCCCTCGCGACCACCATACACTTAA